>APFE030096865.1:233418-298196 GCA_000404065.3 Pinus taeda
ACAGAACCTCCAGCAACCCGCTTGTTTGAAAGCTCGAGCCACACCTTCGTCCTTAAGCGTGAGGTCAAGTCCCTCTGGTTCAGTTCTGAGACATCTCCCAGATCTATGTTCTCGTTTCTCCATCTTGCTCAGAAAATTTCTTGCACCAAAAACTTAATTAGCAACTCCAATTTACTCACCAGCTTTTGTTTCGAAATGCAGGCTCGCTTGCAGTAGTATCTTTTTGAATGAGAATTCGGGCGGTTTCCTTGTGTTTTTTCAAACACTCACCATTGAATAGGCACGTTAATGCAGTCATGAATAAACATAATTGCACAACCATACCTCATAAGATTGATTGAAGTAATTGACATGTGTGTGATCCTATCTCTAATGGTGGGATGAATCCTATCATGATCTAGAGAGGACGTCGACTGACACATATGAACGGTTTTTGATGACTCACCTCCCAAGATTTGACACTTCAAGGCAATATGCTGCAGAAAATACCCAAATCCCCGATTTCGTAGCATAGGCAATCATGAAATGACATGCCGCGCTACACAATGGCTGCTCAGGAATGGTGGAAAATGATTGCGCAGCTAAACTGGCCAATCATATTATGCTACGAAACTGTGCAAAGTCAGAATGATGTAATCAGGACTAGATATGCTATGATAGATGGAAACTAACGGTTTTTTACAAGGACCTACCTCAATACCTTTGGAAAAACTAATTTTAAAGTAATACACCTAAAAACCTTTTGACTTGAACCAAAATTTTTTTATATGGATCTTTGTACATAGGTGAACTTGTAATCTTAAGTGATAACACAACCTTCACTCTTCTTCGATGATTGTGAGATTCCCTCTTTGACTACAGGAGAGTTATAAGACCCTCTAGGTGAGGAACCTAAGATTTTTGAAGAACCTATCGAGGAAGAAGAGGAACCCACTTCACCTAGCCAAACTATGACTAAAACTAGAGACAATGAGGTTTTCCCTATCAAAGAGAGCAATGGAGATGCTACAATGAATAACATAAGCCATAGTTCCCTTCCACACTTCTATGGCTTAACCTATGAGGCTCCTGACACCTTCATGTTTTAATTTGTTGTTCTCTGTAGGACCTATGACTATGCCTCTGATGAGAAGAATCTAAAGTTATTCACCTCTACCCTTAAGCATGTAGCCTTGTGCTAGTTTATGGGTTTGCATGGGGGTAGCATCACTACCTAGGCCCAAATGCAATAGACCTCAATATTAAGTACACGGACTACTGTAGGTCCAAAGAAACTAAGGATGAAATATTTAGGATGACTCTTGGACATGATGAATCCCTAGAAGGCTATGAGGACAGATTTCAACTCATTTATAAGAGGGCCAATTGTACCCTTGATCTTGAGTCACACAAGCTAGTTCTCTTCAAGGGATCATGGAGGATCGAGGGTTCTAAAGGAGATATCTATCAATTATCCTATGATGACATCAAAATAATGTTCAACAATCACTCTAATGCTTCTAGGAAGAAGGATAGGGCTAGTCAAGGATTCGTTAATTCCTCTCCCTCCACAACCTCCATAAAGAATGAGATAGGTAACAAGTTGGATGATTTCAAGAGTGAAATGTTGCATACCTTTGCATTGCAAATGGATACCATGCAAACCAAAAGGAAGTTGGAGGAAGCAGATAGGGAACTAGCTATTTTCTACCCTAGATGCACCAAAAGACATCCTAGGAATGAATGCCCATTGAATGTCATACAAGTCTTCCTAGTCTATGAAGAATCTCATGCAATAGATAAATGCCCATCTTTTCCAAGACTAAAAATTATACACCAAGAGGCATAAAGTGGGTCAGAGAAAAATTGTTCCATTAATCAAAGAAGGCCTCAAGGACCTTAGCCATATCAACAAGGCATGGAAGGTGCACACTACTCTTATTATAATCGAAATTAGAATTCACCATTGCAGTCTTGGTACTCTTCCACTCATCCATCCTAGTCCACACCTTCTTCTTGGCCTTATTCTGCTCCGTATCCTTCTCAACCTATCAACCATCATTTTAGCCATATCCACCCCAATATTCTCAATGGGGATACCAATCACAAGGGTGGAGGCCTCAAGTCAACCATCCTCTTGCTTTACTACCTCCACCCTAATATCAAGCACAACTCACTCATCCTGCTCCACCTAAGCAAGCTCAAATTCCTACTCAACCCAATTTGAACCCAAACAATAAGCAAGCACAATAGGTCTACAGTGGAGAGACATCCTATCATTCTTATGCAGTGGAAATCCAGGAGATTAACCTGTGGTCTTGGATAACACTTCTAGATAACCACCCATCTTCTTCGCCTGAAGAGCTTGAAGAAGAGAAGGAAGAGAGTGTTACTCAAGTCATTCCACCTCCTTTTCCTAAGAGGTTGATCCACCCTAGCTAGCACACCCCAGAAGAGGTTGAACTTCTAGGAGAATTGAAGATACCCCTTCTCCTGGCCATTCAATATGTTCCCATCTATAATAATCTCATCAAGGAGAAATGTTTCAGAAATCCCAGGAGAAGAAAAATATACACCTCCACCATAAATGTTATTAGGAAAATATACGATTTGATACTTGGGAGGGTAATCTTCTTAAAATATCTAGACCCTAGAATTCTAGTAGTAGATGTGCACATTGATGGACTTATGGTCCCTAATACCCTAATTGATCTTGATGATATAATCAATGTGATGACTAAGGAAACCATGCTAAAGCTAAATCTCCAAGGGGCTTTGAGGAAGACTACCAAAGTGCTACAGCTTGTAGGTAGATCCATGGTAGCTCTTGAGGGAGTTGTTGAATATGTTATGGTCTCCTTTGAATCTTCAGAGTATCCTACTAATTTCATACTTCTCCAACCAAAAACAAAGTTTAATGGCTGTCCTCTCATCTTGGGAAGATCATGGTTAGCCAAGTTTGATGCTTACGTTAGTTGTAGGGTTGGAAATATGACCATTAAGAATGGAAATCTATCGAAATAGTTGATATTGTATCCTCCTCCTCAACCTTCTATACAACATGATTTACCCTTATGGTTAGGAGAGGAGGAAGAATATGAATTGTATCACATCACCCCCTAGCCAATTTTCACTCTAGATACTATTACCGGAGGGGGCCAACCTGATGAAGGTGACCTCATTGACCATATCCTTCAGAACCAACCTCCCACTCCCATACCAATTAATGAGTTGATGAAAGAATCTGGGAGCAATCCTTCGACTGACATATTCCCTATTCACTCAAGTCCAGAAAATGTCAATATTTTAGAGTTCATCCCATCCAAAACCTTAAAGATCAACCCTTCTCTCTCGACTAAACACAAAGAAAAAGTGCGCAATGTGTTGAGGCAACACCTATATTCATTTTCTTGGGATTATAAGGAAATTAAAGGCGTGCATCCCTTGGTTTGTAATCATAATATTTACATCAAGGAGGGATGCAAACCTATGGGTAAACCCTAGAGACAGATGAACCCAACTCTTAAGGACATTGTGAAATAAGAACTGCAAAAGATATTGGATGCAGGGTTCATATGCCCCATTTCAGATAGTGAGTGGGTGTCACCTCTTGTTTTAGCTCCTAAGAAGAATGGGAAGTGAAGAATCTGTGGTGATTACTAGGAACTTAACAAGGCTTCAAATAAGGATCGTTTTCCTTTTCCCTTCATTGACCAAGTCCTAGATGGCTTTCTAGGGAATAAAAAATTCTCCTTCCTAGATGGATTTAGTGGATACAACCAAATCCAAATCAGCCCTAAAGGCCAAGATAAGACCAAATTGACATGTCCTTGGAGTACCTCTGCTTATAGAGTTCTTCCATTTGGTTTTTGCAATGCCCCTTGTACTTTCTAGAGGGAATTTTAGATTATTTTTGTTGAACTGGTACATGACTCTATTTAAATATGCATGGATGATTTCACTCCTTATGGATGTGACTTCCATGAAGCTCTATCCAATTTGTGCAAGGTCTTGGATAAATGCATTGAAATGAATCTCTCTCTAAGCATTGAGAAATGTGAGTTCTTGATGAATGATGGGATTTTCCTTGGCCTTTCCATCCAAAGAAGGGATATAGGTTGACCCAAACAAAATTGCCTCATCAAAAGGTTCCCTACCCCTCAAAAGCAGAAAGATATCAGGAATTTCTTGGGAGTAGATGGCTATTATAATAGATTCATCAAAGGCTTTAGTAAAGTGGCTTCACTTTCATTTTGGTTATTGGCCAAGGATTCGTATTTATGTTGGACCAACAATTATCAAGAGGCCCTTGAAGTGTTGAAATAAAAATGGAACACTACACCAATCCTAAGGGGTCCTAAATGGCCATTGCCTTTCCATATCCATACTGATGCATCAGATAAAGTTGTGGTTGGAGCCTTGGAACAAGTAGAGGATAATTTTCCTTATTCTATCTATTTAATTAGTAAGAATTTTTCTAAATATGAGTTGAATTACATTGTCATTGAAAAATAACTCTTAGTTGTAGTCTATATTAGTGTCGGTATCTTCATCCCTCCATCAGAGATCAAATCCTCTTGTTGCATTGCATATTAGGTGTCTTTCCCAGTCAGTTGCATACCATTAGACGCATGGATCATCTGATGGTAGTGGCTTCCCCTACAGTTTCCCTCATGTCATTTACCTACTGGCCCATGTTTCTTCATCAAAAATCCTATACAATCACCTTTTGTCTTAAAGATTGCCAATGTCTTTTCTAGGGTTTCATTGTCATTTAGGTCTAGGGTTTCATTAAGGTTTCATTAAAAAAGGTTTCAAAATGTCCAATAACAGCCAGCAAGCACATGAGGAGGTTCCAATATTAATAAATTTTATAATCAAGTGTTCAAAGATGTATTTTTCCTCAAAACTCTGTTTTGAGGAAAAACGGAGTATTTTAGATTTTATTGTACAAATTCATGTAATTTTATTTCCTTCATATGTAAATCACTTCACTTGCAACTCTGGTCACTTTCCCTAGCCTCAGTAGCTCCAACCCCTAGCCTCAGTAGCTCCAACCCCCTACAAAGCACACAAACACAAGTCATTCAATTCATCACAAGCTCTAATAAAGTGAAAAAGCTCAAAAACAGAGTGAAAAAATAAAGTCATTTTCCAAACATTGTAAAAGTGAGTTTTATGAACCAAAACTTAAAAGCTCCTTGTATATAATATTTCCCTCAAATTAAAAGCTCATTTGCACTCAAGCAACAAAGTGTGGGTGAGAGCAAACTGTGTTTGAGCAAAAGAAGACATTGGTGAAAAAACTACCCGAGTTTAGAGGTGTGGCACACTGGGCAAGTGGCACGGCGCACATAACAAATGCAGTGCATAGGGCTGCGATTTCCAGTGTAAAAGTGAACAGGCGCGGTGTGTTGGGTTTGATATGTGGCGCATAGAGCTTCCAGACCCAAATTCTTCAACAACTCACTCCAAATCGCCCAAAACACTTGGATCTTCATTTGTGCAAGTAGGTTGAGCCTTTATCACTGCTAGTAAACAGTTTTTCATACAATTTATGGTGGTTGCCTTATGGTGGTTGTGTTAACCAAAATAAAACCCTACCTCTCTCTCAAAGGAAAATAGTGCTTATGGTTTGTATTGATTTTTTGGCTTCCAATTCAATCTTGTCATTCCCTCACCTTTCCACTCCCTCACTCATTTTCCTAGTTTATCCCCCTATTTCCTAATTCTCATATTCCAAAAAACTCACATATCCCTATCCCCAATCCCATTGTCCCCAAAATCCTAAACATAATTCACAAAACTCCAGTGTTATACCCAAAACTCCCAAACTACTCCCTAATCCCATATTTTCCTAACTAAACCCTGTCCCTACAGTCCCAAAATCCCCTCATTTTTCCTCCCTCTACAGTCCCTTATATTACTTTTCCCTTGGTGGCAGAAATAAAAAAACACCATAAATTTCCTATTCCTCATCAAGACAGCTCACCCACTAGCAGAGATGGAATCTGATCCCTCATATGATCATGAATAGGAGACACATAGTGCCTCACCTACAGAGGTACATGCACCCAGGAGACCTCATAGAGGTGGCAAAACATATTCGAGAAGAACCAACCACTCTTGCTGAGTTACAGGCCTACCCTCTTGCCATCACTTATTTTCAACACCAGTCCTAGTATGAATTTTGTGAGAAGTTGCTAGAATTCAGTTTCACCATGAGTTGGCCCACTTTTTTGTGCTTCATTTACATGATGGTCAAGCTACTCTAGCTGGTGTAACCTTCACTTTAACACCAGAATCTATTTCACTAGCAACTGGTATTCCTAACATTGGAGAGCAATGGAACAAGAGTAAGAAAATTGATACGTAGCATTATGAACCATACATCAAGCCTGGTCATTTGAGACAACTCAGGAGAGTGTTTCCTTTTCGGTGCCTCAAATATTCTTATGCTCCTTTGATGAAACTGATAATGAAGTATTTCAGTTCTGAAGGCTGGTTTTCTCATTTATATGCCTATCATATCAGGCTACTGATGCATTTTACTAGGGTGAGGATGATGAACCTCCCCTACTTCATGTGCCAAAATATTGAGAAGATGACCACCATAGTGCATCACAAGACCCCTCAATAGCAGTTCAACAGTATTTACCATTTTTCTCTTATTAAAATTGTGGTCATCCATCAGCTTGGCTTGCAGGGCATCACTTGGGAGGACTTCATTTCTCGTGAGTTTTTCACAGCTCCTCAAGGACCTTCAGAGGCTTTCCATGAGACATGTGGACCTTCTTATCAGCATGAGGGTCATGAGACACAAACCGCTAGTATGCTAGTGTTTATCACTTATCAGAAGGGCACTAGACGGTTGTTCGCAGTAGCAAAGTGAGTATTATCTCCACCTGCGGTGGAAGGCGTCTCGCTTTCGTCATCAGCACAATAGGTTCAGGATAAAGGTAAGAGGCCATTACCAGATGAGGGGCCTTCAGGTGAGCGGGACTTCATTCTCATTGAGGGTGATGATACAGATGTGGGCCCGCAAAGCACAAATCTCAAAGAAATCATCCAAGAGTAGCAGGTAGACATCAGTGCCTTGTCCCTAAACTTGGAGAGGGCTAAGTGGATTATAAATTACCTGGAGCAAAGCAAAAAGCAGCTTGAAGATCAACAAGCGATTATGGAGTTGCAAAACATTCGGGAGAATCACCAAGCTGCCCAAAGGAGGAGGGTGGAGTTCACGTCACTTGAGCAAGAGATCAGTGCTAATCAGGAGTCTTGGCTTGAAAGAGTTAATATCCACTTAGAGAGGTTGTTGGAGAAGGCCAATAAGGAGAAGACATTTTTGAGACATATGGCATATCATTACATGGCAAGAAACAAAGTGGGTAAGGTGAGAATCAAGAGCTTAAAGGCAAAATTGAAGAGGGCATCAAAGAGATGAAAGGAGCATGATTGACTTTAGATATTGAGTGAGGCTTCCTTGGCCCAACACAATGCTTTATGGAGAAGACTTAGCCCAAATTTCAAAAAATTTAAGGCACTTTTTGCATTTTTGAAATTTTTGGCACAAAAAACAGGATTTTCTACTCTATGCGTCGTGCCACGTGGCACTCGCTTTTGATAGGAGCCTCCAAATCACAAAAACTTATCATTTTTGGATTTGGCATGGAAACCTATGCTTGCCTACCAATGGCCAAGCAATTTGGATAGTTTTCGAGCCCTCAAAAAGGTCAAAAACACTCAAAAAATGACCTTACTGCCTCTATTTTGACACACAGGAAGTAGTGTTGGGAGAATTGAATTTTGGAGGGGAAAATGAAGGCCAAATTGAAAAATTCCACTTGGGTTGGAAGACAGGTAGACTTTCCAACAAGCACACTTGGAGAAAATTTAGACACTGGGAAGACCTTCAAAAGTGGTTCCAAACAAGTGCTACTCATAGAGAATCAGGCGCGGCGCATAGAGGAAAATTGGCTCAGTTTGACCAAGAATGCTCTGTTTTTCGCCTAGCTTTTCCCAGTTTGACTTTTTCATCTTCTTAATGTCAAATTTGTGATGTAATTTAATGTAAATTAATGGATCATGATTTAAATATGTCAAATTTTCACTTATTGAGGTAGATTCATCTTTTAAAAAGTTGTTTGAAACTGAATGAATCAGTTCCCTTGTTTCTAGAGGCATGGTGTTCCACTGCCTAATTTCTAGTTCTCAGTTTAGAATTAGTTGGAACAGCTCCTAAACATGTCAGCTCGAACCGTAGAGGCTAGGATGAGCTATGGCTTATCTATATCTTATGTTTTTTCAGTCATTAGCATGGTTGGACTCTTGAGAAAGCAAGGAGCTTTATTGTACACTCATATCAGCATTTGGCTAAGGAATTGAGACCAGGGTTTTCAACACTCTTTGGGATCCCTGTGGCATGTTGTTTTGGTACAGTGCTTTCTTATGTATTTCTGAATTTACTTATGTGTTATGTATGTCATTTTCTCTCTTATTTCTTCTCAGCTAAATCAAACAAGAGTGAAAGTAGAACCCATTGAAATTGCAGTGCTCTACTTGAGGTTTGCTTTAGTTTCTTGATGTTTTCAGCTGTTTGGAGAGGAGCCATGGTTTGTCTTACCCTCTTCAACTCCTCCTCTGTCTAATCCCTCCATCTCATTCGATTCAAAGTGCCAAATTCAGTTGCCTACCTTTCCCCATTGAGATCTCCGCAAGACTGAGCCTCATTCCCTACACCCAAGATCTGCCTTTTTCATTAGAGCTAGCAAACACATCATTTTATCCAATCAAACTCTTTGCACTTATACCTAGCCTAAGATCGGTAGTTAAATCAGTAATCTCAAGCCTTTAGTGATCATAATTTGCTAATATTGACCCAGAGAGAGCCCTCTCTCGACTTGCTAGGGCTAGCTACCAGGTTAAGTGTGGTTTGATGTTGGCCCTAGATCACACCTTTCTCAGCCTGAGGTAGATTTAGGCTCTAATAGTATATTCTTTAAAAAAATTCAAGCACTATATCACTAGGTACCAAAATTTTCTTCCTACTAATCATGAACCCATTAAATATTTGATGAACAAGCCTACTTTCCATGCTATGATACCTATATGGTTGTTATCATTATAACAATTTGAATTGACTATTATTGACAAATGAGGGAAAGAAAATGTGGTTTCATATTTTTTGTCCAGGTTAACCTTGCCTATAGATAATGATGAGATGGTGGTTCATCAACTACCAGATGAACACCTCCTTTCCATCTCAGGCTTTCTCCTTGTTTTGATGCCATAACCAAATATTTTGTTGTTGGAGGGTTCCCTCCTCATCTATCATCCAGGGAGAAAAGAAAGATTGTAAGGAAAAGATTTCATTTCCCTTGTATTGGGAGAAATATTTTTAGATTGGGACTAGATCAAAGCTTGAGGAGATGCCTAAGAGAAGAAGATTTCTTTGACATCCTCTCAACATGCCATGATGGACCTTGTGGAGGTAATTTTGTTGCTAAAGGACAGCCTTCAAAGTTTTACAGGTTGGGTACTATTGTCCCACTTTACATCAATATGTAAGGAGATACACCACTAGATGTGATTAGTGCTAAAGAATGGGAAAACCCACACCCAGGGATGAAATTCCCCTACAACATCAGGTGCCCTTAGAGCCACTTTACAAGTGGGGCATGGATTTTATTGTACCAATTAATCCATCATTGGGACAAAAGAAGTACATCATTTTGTGCACTGATTACTTGATAACGTGGGTTGAGACAAAGGCACTCATAGAAGCAACTAAGTAGAATGTGGCTTATTTTTCAAGAGAAAACATCTTCTACAGGTTTGGGTATCCAAGGGAGGTAATCATTGATCAAGAAGCACAATTCACATCAAATTTGATTGAAGATATCAAGAGGCAACACCATATCAAGCACAAGACATCCACTACCTATCACCCTCAAGAAAGTGGGAAAGTAGAGGTCACAAATAGAGCATTTGAGAGCATCCTCACCAAGGTTATTATCAGCAACCATAAAGATTGGGCAAAGAGAGTAGTAGAGGCCACTTGGGCCTGCAACACCACTTGGAAAACCACCACTGGATTCACTCCATATGACTTCGTTTATGGGAAGAAGCTTTTATTTCTATTGAGTTTGAATATAACACTTTTAGAATGGCATCTAAGTTGGACTTAGATGTCACTACAACACTGCAAGAAAGACTACTCCAACTGAATGGCTTAAATGAGTTAAAAATGTAAGATCACCTACATACTAAAGTCATACAACTGCAAAGGAAGGTTTGACATGACAAGCATATCAAGGAAAATAATTTTCAAGAAGGGGATTGAGCCCTGTTATATGATTCTAGGTTCAAATATTTTAAAGGGAAGCTAATGACAAGATGGTGTTGAACCTCAGAATTACCCTCTCCTTGACATTCTTTTCACCTTTTTCCCTCACGTTCTCATAAGATTACAGACCTAATCAATGATAAATGCTAGGTTTTGTCTTAAGGAAAGCATTAAAATTATTTCCATATTATATTTTCATGTTCTTTCTATTTGAATAGATTTTTTCAAATTAGCTACAGAACACAACCTATTCTACAGCTAACTGTGGATTCCGTAGCTACTGTCATGGTTTGGCAGGTTCCAGGTGTCAAATGAAGAATTGGGCCAGATGGGAATTTCTAGAATCATCTCCACATGGATTCTATCCTATTCACTCAGTCAAGCTCAACGGAAAAGAAAACCCAAGGTCATGGTCAAAGATGGAATCAAAGTACATTATTCGAAAGCAGTAGGACTATTGATTTGTTCTTTCATAGCTAATCAAGAGTCTAACAGTTATGTTGCAAATTTAATTCGAATTATCCACCTGTAGCTGATTAAAAGTTTAAACATTCCTATTGCAATTCGAATTAACCACCTGTAGAAAGTTTATCTCATAAACAGTTATGTTATTTTCCTTTAAATATCAGTTGCATGGACCGAGTTGGGAGTTACATAAGTTAGAAGAAATTGCGTTAGTTCGGGCTTTTTGCTGATAATCTGTATTCAAACTTTGTTTTTTTATAATACAAACTTCATTTTGCCAATGATCGTTTAAAGTGCATCCTTAACTAGCTAGCATTCTAGCCACATCAATTGTAGAGGGCCCCTACACAGAAGGATGTTTTTCATTTGTTGTTTTTAGTTCAAGTTCCATTACTCTGTTTTCAGCGAGTTTATTTTCTAAACTAGGATGATATTTCATTTCATCTTTTTATCAATAGCATAATGATAAATCACAACTGCGCAACCTTCTTCTTCTAAGATATTTCATGGAAAAAAACAACTTTGTTTCCAATCTGAATTAAGATTGAAGTAATAAGGATACATAGTTTCTTAGTTTTCTTACTGTTTTGTCATTCATTTTCTTAAAACATAATTGCAATTAACTATGTTAATGGATGTTTTCAAAATCCATTTCAGGATGATGATGATCCTAAACTAAATGGTTAAATGTATAATTCATACAGTGATTGAATTTACTCAGTACATTGTTATTTTTCTAAGAACTTAGGAACTAAGGTATAATTGATTTCTTGTACAACACTTCAAGAGGGTAATGCTTCACATTTGAATGTTTGAGAAAGTCAAAAATACATTAGTTGTTTACAGTTATTTTTATATGCTTTTACCTTTTTTTTGCTTTCAGATCCTCAGTTAGTTGCATCACTGATATTCCCAATAATCATTTCAAGGAGATTGATTTAATCATATTCCAAAATTGAATGGTTGAATGTTTAATTAATGCAATTATTGAGTTACCTTCTACATAAATTTCATTCTTGGTTTTAATAATTAGATCCATGGATTAGTATTAATGACAAGATAAAGTAGATGCTCTATTTTTATTAAGTTCTAACTAGCCAATAGTTCTTGGTCCATTTTTAGGAAATTAGATTAACTTAGGAACATTTCCTTTCCTTTAAAACTCATTATATTCACTTAAATTTTCTCATAGTTTCAGGTTGTACATTCTTAGACATCAAAGAATAGAAACACCCCAAAAACAACATAAAATGCAAAACGATGAAGCAAGAGAAAGGTTAACTAAGCACATATAGTGCACCACACTTCATCAGTTTAAAAACCTGAGTTGATAATTTATGCAAGCAATTTAGGGCACTAAATTGACTAAACATTTTGGAAACAATGTAGGGGAAGTGCAATTAGGTAACTTCATATCTTACATCTAAAAAATGATATGTGTAGAGAAAGAGACTCTAGGGGTAGATTCATAGCTAGAGGCAGGAGTTTAATTCCTACAACACCACTTACTCCACCAAGACTAAGAAGAGATACACCTCCTTCTCAAAATCATATTCCACATTTCACTAGCCATAGTCTTCCTGAAGTTCTAAGGTCAGAAATCCAATTAAGAGGATCTCCTACTTCATCTACTTAAGCAGTCCTAGAGGAAGAAAATCTTGGATCTCCAACAGAAGGAGTAGCCTTTTTCACCTCTGCAAGGGAACATATTTTAGTTGAAGAATTATAAATTCCTATAGGAGATGGAGAAGTAGAACCTTTCTTCCACATACCATTGATAGAGCAACCAGAGGAAGAGAAATTAACCTTGCAGTTTGAATCTTATATTAACCATGAAGAATCTATAATGGCAGGAAAAGAAGAAGAAGGAGAGGGAGTTATGAATGGATAATTTACACTATTTGGATGAGGAAGAGGTAGAGGAAGAGGTAGAGGGAATAATGGAGAAGGTAGAGGAAATGATGGGGAAGGTAGAGGAAATAGGGAAGTTGATAATTCTTTTGGATTCCCTATAGGTGATGAAGAAACAGATGTCACAGTGAAAAAAATCTCACCTTCTGTCCTCACAAATTTTCATGGATTAAAAAGTGAAGATCCTGACACCTTTTTATTTGAATTTGAGGTCTTGTGCAGAACATATGATTATTTACAAGACTCTCAAAAAATCAAATTGTTTCCTTCAACATTGAAAGGAGTTGCCTTAAAATGGTTCAGGGGATTGGTCACTCAGTCTATTAGAACACGGAATGACATGAAGAAAGAATTTTTGGATGATATTTGGATTATCGCATGCCTATCAATCACAAAGATGAAGTGTTTAAAATGATGCAAAGAGAGGATGGAAATTTGAAGGATTTAATTGAAAGATTCAATTATAACATAAAAAGAGCAAAAATGGAAAACTTAGATCAAGATACTTTAAAAGCTCTTTTATTAAAATCCATTAGAGATGAGTGGATAGACATTCTTAACATGATGGGGAAGGGAGATATCTCTCAACTCCCATTAAATGACATTGGAGAATTATGTGTTCATCTCTCAAGAGGAAAATCCAAAACTGGGAAAGGTCCATGAGATCCTTCTCTTGCTAGAGTGAATAAATCTGCAATTGGATCAGTGAGTAGGGCAAAAATTGGAAACATGCTTGATGAATTTAAAACAAATATTCTGGGGAGCCTTAGTGAACAGATAAACACCCTTAATTTACAAAACAAGCAGAAAGACGAGACTGATGCTTTAGCTATTTTCTGTCTGAAATGCAGAAAGAAGCATGCTTTAAGAGAATGCCCCTTGGATGCAAAAATCATAGAGACTTGTGTGATTTGTTCAGAAAACCATGAGACCAAGAGTTGTCCTTGAATTCCTGGTCTTAAGGCATTTTTTCAAGAGGAAACAATTCCAAATCCAAAATAATCTCTTTGCTTTGTCTCTAGAAGACCTTGATCGAGGCCACAAAACTAGGGTTTTAACAACCAAAAATATATTCAGCCCCCACCAAATTGGAATTCTTGGCAGCAACCTTGGCCTCAATCTCAATCTCAATCTCAACCTTGGGCTCAAGGAGTGCAAAATCCATATGAAATATTCCCTCAATACTATAAATATCCTCCATCATATCCAACTTCAAAACCAAAATCCTCAACTTTCACTACCATTCCCACAAAGACCAAATCAGTTCCCTACCCAACCATTACCAAACCCCAACAATAAAAATGCTCAGAATAATTATATGGTGGAAGAACTACAATTTCCAAATTTTATGATCACTCCTCTAGATCTCAATGATGTCCAACTTAGATCTGGTAGGATATTAGAAAATAAAAAGCCTTCTATAGTTATTCAAGAAAAGGACAATTCTAAGGAAGATTCTCTACAACCAAATAAAATTTTTGAAGGAACATCTCTTCAAAACTAGAATACCGAAAATGAAAAATAGAAAGAACCAATAAACTCAACTCCTATCATAGAGAAACCACATGTATCTACTTCTACACCTCATTTTCCTGAAAGATTACAAGTTGATAAAGGGTTTGAAAATAATATTATGTTGCCTAATTATGATTTTCTAGATGAATTAAAAAATGTTTGTATCAAAATCCCTTTGTTACAAGCCATTAAGGAGATTCCTATTCTACCTAAAATGATAAAGGAGTTGAGAATGAAGAAACCAGGAAGAAAAACAAAAGAAATAAAAAAAAAATTTAGCTGGCAGGACAAATAATAGACATAATGATGGGAAAACTTGCCATACAAAAATATTAGATCCAGGAAGTCTAGTTGTAAAACACATATCAATGGAGTTGAAATTCCAAATTCTTAATTGATTTAGGAGTGGCAGTAAACATCATGAGCAAACAAACCATGGAACAACTCAAGCTTCCTAATATTCTTTATACACCTACATTATTGCAATTGGTAGATAGATATGTAATCAAACCAGATGGTGTGTTAGAAGATATTTCAGTGTCCTTAGACTCTCGGAAGTACCCTGTTTATTTTATGATCTTAACCCCTAAGAATGATCTAGGAGGACATCCACTTATATTAGGAAGACCTGGTTGGCTAACTGATGCTTTCATTAGTTGTATATCTGGTGATATGTATATCTTTGATGGTAACTCAACTAAGAAATTCACTCTCTATCCTCCAAAAATAACAATCAAGAGATAGATGACAAAGAAGGGATTGATGATGAAAATGATATTCAACCCCTCTTTACTATTTCAACCATTAGTGAAGATAGTCAAATCTTAAATACAATGGAAAATTTTGAATCATCTCTAGAATATGAACATGATCAATTTCAAGAAAAATCCAACATTCTATATTTGTCATCTAGGCAAATGTCTCTTTATTCTATGGAAGAATTTGGTAGCTCTACAGTTGAAATCTTTCCAGGGAAAACAATGAACATAAGCAATAACTTGGAAAACTTACAACAAGAAAAGCTAATCAAAACATTACAACAATATTCTTCTGCATATGCATGGGAATATAATGACTTGAAAGGATTTAGTCCTAAGACTTGTATACATCACATCTACATTGAGGAAAATTGTAAACCTATCAGACAACCTCAAAGAAGGATGAATCCAAATCTTAGGGAAATTGTGAAAGAGGAGTTGCAAAAACTGTTGAATGTAAACTTCATTTACCCAATTTCAGACAGCCAGTGGGTTTCTCCTCTAGTGATTGTGCCTAAAAAGAATGGTAAAATAAGGGTATATATTAATTATCAAGAATTGAATAAATCTACCCTAAAATATCATTTTCCATTTCCCTTTATAGATCAAGTGTTAGATACATTAGTAGTTAAGAGGTATTTCTCATTTTTGGATGGTTTTAGTGGTTACAATCAGATTCAGGTAGCACATGAAGATCAAGATAAAACCACATTCACCTGTCCATGGGGAACTTATGCCTACGAAGTACTTCCTTTTGGATTGTGCAATGCACCTGCAACATTCCAAAGAGCAGTAATAGGAATTTATTCTGATCTAATACATGATTGTGTAGAGGTGTATATGGATGACTTTATAGTTTATGGGAATACATTTGAAGAAGCTTTAGAAAATTTGGAAAAAGTTATTAAAAGATCTAAGGAAACAAACCTTTCACTAAGCCATGAAAAATGTTTTATGATGTTTACAGAAGGGATTGTTTTAGGACATCATATTTCAGGAGATGGAATTAAAGTTGATAAATCTAAAGTTGAAGTCATCTCTAAACTATCAATTCCAAGTTGTCAAAAGGATGTTAGAAGTTTTCTAGGATTCATAGGATACTGTAGAAGGTTTATAGAAAAATTCATTAAACTAGCATCCCCACTCTTCAAATTACTCACCAAGATTGTGAATTCAATTGGAATCCTGATTGCCAGTCAGAATTTGAGACTTTAAAAGCAAAAATTTCTGAAGCACCCATCTTAAGAGGTCCAAATTGGAAAATACTTTTTAATATTTCAATAGATGCTTCACATACAACTCTAGGAGTTGTATTAGGACAAAAATATTTGATACCCTATGCCATCTATTACACAAGCAACAATTTGACTCCCACTGAGTTAAATTACACTGTAAATGAAAAGGAATTATTAGCTGTTGTTCATGCTATCAAAAAGTTCAGACATTACATAACAGGCTATGAAACCTCTGTTCATACAAATCACTCTGAAATTAGGTCTTAATGAATAAACCTATTACTAATGGTAGAGTTACAAGATGGTTATTAATCCTGTAAGAATTCAACATCATTGCCCTAGATAGACCTGGAAAACAAAACACAATTGTTTATTTCTTGTCTATAATTCAAAATATCAAAGATGACACTCCAGTTGAAGATAAATTTCCTGATGAATATCTTTTTACAGTAACTAATTAGGCCCCTTGGTTTGCAGATATTGCTAATTACTTAGTCACAAGAAAATTACCTTCACATTTGTTTCCTAAGGAGAAAAGAAAAATCATTCAAACAAGTGCAAGTTACTCGTGGATTACTAATGAATTGTATAAAACAAGTCTAGATCTTAGGATCAGAAGATGTGTTCAAGAAGATGAAATGCCAAAAATTCTTAAAGCATGTCATGATGAACCTTGTGGTGGACACTTTGTTGACAAGAGGACAACCTATAAAATCCTTCATTTAGGATATTATTGGCCCTCCATCTTCAGAGATGCTAAAGAATATGTCAGAAGGCGTGATAGCTGCCAAAGGGTAAGAAAACTTGCTTATTCAAATGAAATGCCACTAAAAACTTAGGTACTCATTGAACCTTTTGAAAAATGGGCCTTGGATTTTGTTGGACCAATTAATACTCCATCTAAACAAGAGAAGTATATTTTGGTATGCATTGATTATGCCACTAAATAGGTAGAGGCTAAAGAATTACCATTTTCAAATGAAAAATCTTTAGTTAATTTTCTTTTTGAGGACATCTTCACTTGTTTTGGTGTTCCAAGAGAAATTGTGACGGATCGGGGATCTCAATTTACATCTGAAATGGTGGAAAGGGTTGTGGAAGATTAAAAGATCAAACACAGAAAGTATACTCTTTATCATCCACAATAAAATGGTCAAGTTGAATATACCAATAAGGTGATTGAAGGAATTCTGACTAAGACTGTACATATACACAAAAGAGGTTGGGCAGAAATGCTACCTGAAGCCTTATGGGCCTATAGAACTACAAGGAGGAACACAACAAGACATACTCCCTATGAGCTTGTTTATGGGAAGCAAGTCTTGTTTCCTATAGAGTTTCAAATCAAAACCTTTAAGATTGCAGTACAACTGGGATTGGATTTATCAGAAGCACAAAAAACATATATTGGAGCAACTCAATGAGCTTGATGAAATCAGGCAAGATGTGTTATGAAACCAGCTCAAAAAAAGATAGAAAATATAGATAAACACCTTATAATTCAGCCTCTTCGAGGGGGCAACCTCCTTTACATTACACAAATGAATAATTCTTGGATGATACAAATGCAAAGACCTCCTTTCTATATATAGGAGTCTAAGAGGTCATAATATAATTAGAGTCGACATAACAATAATAATGTAAGGGCACAATAATAACAATAGTGGACTTCTATGGGGCACAATAATAACAATATCAACACTACATGGGTACATCAATATAATAAGGGGGTTGTACTAATAACAATAAGGGGTTATGCTAGTAGTATAGGGGCCTAACATGCCCCTCTCCTTCAAAAAGTGTTGTCTTCAATTCTTGAGTAGTTCTTGATGCTTCTATATAAAATTCGTGTCCTCCCATGTGGAATCTTTAGCGAGTAAGTTCTACCACTTGATGAGATACTCTGAAATTGTTCGATTTCGTAGCTTTCGGGTTCTTGTTTTTGTGGCTGCTCTAGGTTCCAATATGATTTTTCCTTTGGGATCTTCTACAACTTTTGAATGAGTGGCCACACTTCTTCATCCTTCTTCCATTCATCCCTTGCTTCGTTTATCCAATCTAGTTGGATAATAGTAATAGCACAAAACAATTCTTCCACATCCTCATCCTTTCTTGAGAGTGCATCTGCAACAAAATTTTGCTTCCCCTTTCTATAGATGATGTCAAACTCACAACCCAATATATTTGTGACCCATTTTTTATGTTCTTCTATAGATCATATTTGTTCTAAAAAGTATTTAAGACTATCATGATCCATTTTTACCTTGAAGTGTCTTCCGATTCGGTAAGGTCACCATTTCTTAAGTGCATGTAGTATTTCCAACATTTCCTTCTCATAAATAGCTTGCTTGAGATGTAACTGTAAGAATACCCGATCACCTACATCAAAAAAAAATTCACTACGACGTTGATCTACTTGTTGTTTCATTCGATTTTGCACCAAAATGGCATTATCATTTAAAAGTTGGAGAACTTTTTGTTGATGCTCGATGTGATCTTTCACTACTTGAACCTTTTTCTTCTTGATATTTCCTTCTATCTTGAGAGTTTGAGGAGTGGTAATTTCTTCTAATGCTTTACAAGATATGGTTGGATTCATTTCTTGATTCTCGATGTGATCTTTCACTTCTTGAACATTTTTCTTCTTGATATGTCCTTCTATCTTGATAATTTGAGGAGTGGTAATTCCTACCAATGCATTACAAGATATGGTTGGATTCATTTCTTCGTTCTCGATATGATCTTTCACTTCTTGAATATTTTTCTTCTTGATATGTCCTTCTATCTTGAGATTTTGAGGAGTGGTAATTCTTGCCAATGCTTTTCAAGATATCGTCGGATTCATTTCTTGTTTCTTTGGGGTTGGTTCCTGGTGTATATACTCTTCTTTTGATGTTTCTTTATCCTTTTCTTCCTCCTCTTCATAATCTATGTAAGGTAATTTATTCTTAGCACACACTTATGACCTTTAGTGCATTTGCTATCACAATTGTAACAAAGCCCTTTTTCTCTTTTCTCTTCCAATTGTTGTGGTGTAACCCTTGTAGGTTGTGGAAGGCTAGGAGACACAACACTTCCATCTTTATAGTTGTGAGGGGTAGACTTTCTTTTTACCATAATTTTACTTTCCAATATGTAACAAAGCTCTTTTACTCTTTCCAATGCCACGAGTTTGATCCAAATTGGATTCTCCAAGGAAGAGTTATGTCAAATCTCCCACGGTGACCTGATTATAGACTAGTTCAGTAGAGCGAACTTGTGTGACATGCCATGTGTCACTGTTTCAACCTTTGGATCTAAAAAAAGTATAAAAGAAACCATAGTATATCCTTGTTCTATAACTTCTTACGAAATGTTAGCCAGATGCTCAAAACAAGAGTTATCACTATTTTCCCCAAGTCACCTGTTTGGAATGTAATTTGGGAGTCTGCAAAAACGCCAACTTCCTTAGATCATATCTCCTCAAATATAGAACCAAAAGCTCTAAAATTTGGACCCAAGCTTCAAACTGATTTCAACCCAAATGGGTTTTTTTTATTAGTGTCTGAAACATCACAGAAAAAAATTTATAGCGCAAATTCCACAATGACCTATTTGGAGCAGTGAAACCCTAGAATCCAAAGCTTTGATACCAAACGTTATGAAACCAGCTCGAAAAAGATAGAAAAGATAGATAAACACCTTAGAATTCAGCCTCTTCGAGGGGGAAACCTCCTTTACATTACACAAATGAATAATTCTTATATGATACAAATGCAAAGACCTCATTTCTATATATAGGAGTCTAAGGGGTCATAATATAATTAGAGTCGACATAACAGTAATAATGTAAGGGCACAATAATAACAATAGTGGGCTTCTATGGGGCACAATAGTAACAATATTGGCACTACATGGGTACATCTATATAATAAGGGGGTTGTACTAATAATAATAAGGGGTTACACTAGTAGTATAGGGGCCTAACAAGATGCAGTTCAAAGAACCAGTTTAGTCCAGAAGCAAAGGGCTAAATGGCATGATAAGTATATCAAGGAGAAGAATTTTCAAGTAGGGGATTGGGAACTTTTGTTCGATTCAAAATTCAAATCTTTTCAAGAAAAGTTTCAAACTCATTAGCTTGGGCCATATAGGATTGAAGAAATCTTTAATAATGGAGCAATGAGAATAAGGACAATAGATGAAAGAAAGGTACCTCTTCTTGTGAATGGTAATCGGTTGAAGATATATCATAAGCTAATTTCAAGAGAGGATTTTATGAAGATTTTCCATGAGAACACTGAAATGAAGTTGGTGAAGAAGAATTATTCTTCTCCAGTAACTTAGCTATAAGTATGAAAACCAATCATTAATTGGCATACTTATACAGAAAATACAGGGTGAAAATCAAATATTTCTGACATCCTATATTTTCCATTTCCTTTCTATAATAAGTAGTGACATAAAGCTACATCCATTTGTTGTTCATAATCTGTAAATTCATTTCATTCTACAGTCTCATTACATATCACCCCATTTTCATTTTATTTTACAGTTTCGTTCCATCTCACTCCACTTTCATTCCATTTCACTGTCATATTCCATTTCCATTTCATTTCACATTCATGTTCATGTTCCATAGCCATACCTTATTTTAATCATGTTCTGTCACTGATTCCATTTTGCAGCTTATTTGATTCTGTAACTATATCTCATTCAACAACTCTGGCATAATTATACAACTTACAAACAAATGATGATTGTAGGAAATTGAAGAATCTTGTTTTGAAGACCAATATGCTAAAAGGGTACCTACAGATCAACACCAAAGAAAACAACAAACAAAAGGTTAATTTTTGAAAGGTAAAGTGAAAAAATTTATTCTAAATAGCAAGCTTAAAACATAAAGTATATATAATATGGATATTTATACATTTCCTTGACGAATCATGATTTGATTTGATTGCAATCTCTATCATACTACATATCTGCCACATCCTCCATATTTTGTTACATAATGGTCCATAATTAACTCCCGCATTGATTATTAACAGTCATGGCTACGAAATGACATACTTGTCTACGTGTCTCTAGAACTCCTACCATCTATTCATTTCATACAAACCAACAATTCCTTTCACCATATTCGCAGCCAATTCATTTCGTGAAGCCAGGAAGGGTATTTTTGAAAGTTGATAACTCTTCATAGTAGAAGGCATAGGGCTAATTGTCATATCAGAACCAGTAGGAGCAAAGTACATGGAAGGATAGCTATAGCTCAAAGAAATGTTGCAGAAAGGTGGATGGCTTAAATTCATCGAGAGATTTGATGGTTTTCATAAGGAGATTACAAATATTTTGCTCGATCTTTTGATGGCACAAAGGTAGAAATTGGAGATATTGAGTTTGTAGTGACTGAGTCATTCATGACTGAAGCTATAGAACTTCCAAGGCATGGTGAAAGATGGTTCAAGAACAAGGAGTTCCACAATGAATAATGGAAGTAATACTCAAAAACCCAGGTATGGATGTCTCTATTTTTATAAAAGGAATTCCCATTTCATCTCTTAAAAGTAAGTGGAGTAACATGTTCTTGGTATTATAGAAATTTATCACTTGTGAGGGGAGGTTTGGTTGCATGTATGTCTACCATATTAGTTTACTAATGAATTTCTTATAAAGTGGAGAAATCAATCTTCCTTTCTTCCTGCTAAATAGTTTAAGAAGGATGGCCTCAAATGTGCAAAAGAGAATACAATTCATAGATAAAACCTTGTATCATCATGGGTTGATAAACATAATGATTGGGTTTCATTTAAAAAGCATAGGAGATACCTGGGAGAATTTCTTTACTATAAACCATTTCCAAGAAGCACCAGAGTCACCTAAAGAAGATAATGTTAGAAGAAATAGAATAAAGAATACTGGTATAACTATTGAAAATAGACCTAAGTCTTCATTACAGAAAGATGATGAAAAGTTAATCTTTGAAGAACTGACAGAAATCAGGAAGAAAATCAAGGCAAGAGGGAAGATAAGAAAGGAGAAAAAGGTCAAAAATGAGGAGAATGTAAGTCCTCCACAACTTAGAAGCTCTAGACTCCGAGGTTTGGTAAAGAAAATGTCATCAAAAGGGACAGAGTTTATAAATTTAGATGAGGAAACCCTAGAACCATCTCCTGTTAACATCTCTTCTACACACAGTCCTAAAAATTCTCCTGATCATCATTTTAAAAGTAGCCCAAGCAGAAAATCTCCAAGCATAGACCCAATGTAGCAACAAATATATTACAATATAGAATCACTGGAGAAGAGAAGTGCCTCAATGAACCCAGAACCTTCTGACAATCCACAAGAACCACTAATTGATGCTCTCAAACATGAAATTTTTGAGTTAGAGATATTGAATAGACATATCGAACAGGAGAATGAGACCTTGAAGGAATAAAATAAATTGGACAAGCCAATTAGCGATAATACCATTTTGCATCTAGGATTGTAGTATAAGAAAAATAGGAAATTGAAAAGAAAGAAAAAGATTTTGAACAGAGTAGTCATTAACCTTAAGTACAAGCTTCTTATGAGAAAGCCTAGAATGACAGTCACTTCAAAGAAGAGAAAAAGAAGGAAATTGGATGTACTATCAGAGGTGTCTGAGCAAATGCATTAGGGAGGAAGAACTCACATTTTTAGCAAATTGCAAGATGACATGCAATAATTTTGCAGTGGGGGTATGTCGAACCTCAGAATTACCCTCTCCTTGACATTATTTTTCACCTTTTTCCCTCACTTTCTCATAATATTACAGACCCAATCAATGATAAATGCTAGTTTTGTCTTAAGGAAAGCATTAAAATGATCACCATATTATATTCTCATGTTCTTGCTATTTAAATATATTTTTAAAATTAGCTACAGAACACAGCCTATTCTGCAACTAACTATGGATTTCATAGCTATTCTCATGGTTTGGCAGGTTCCAAGTGTCAAAGGAAGAATTGGGCCACATGGGAATTTCTAGAATCATCTCCACATGGATTCTATCCTATTCACTCGGTCTAGATCGACGGAAAAGCAAACCTAAGGTCATGGTCAAAGATGTAGTCAAAGAATGTTATCTAGAAGTAGTAGGACTCTTGATTTTCTCTTTCATAGCTAATCAAGAGTCTAACACTTATGTTGCAAATTTAATTCGAATTAGCCACTTGTAGCAATTTTTTTTTCATAAACAATCATGTTAGATTTAATTTGAATTAGCCACTTGTAGCAAGTTTATCTCATAAAAAGTGATGTTATTTTCCTTTAAATATCAGTTGCATGGACCAAGTAGGGAGTTACAGAAGTTAGAAGAAATTACGTTAATTTCAGGCTTTTCACTGATACTTTGTATTCAGACTTTGTCTTTTAATAATACAAACTTCGTGTTGCGAATGATCATTTAATGTGCATCCTTAACTAAATAGCATTCCATCCACATCAGTTGCAGAGGACCCCTGCACTGAAGGAGGTTTTTCATTTGTTGTTTTTAGTTCAAGTTCCATTACTCTGTTTTCAGCAAGTATGTTTTCTAAATTAGGTGATATTTCATTCCAGTTTTTAGTCAATAGCATAATGATAAATCATAACTATGCAGCCTTGCTCTTATAAGATATTTCATATAAAAAAGAACGACTCTGTTTCCAAACTGAATTAAGATTGAAGTAATAATAATACACAGTTGCTTAGTTTTCTTACTGTTTTGTCATTCATTTTCTTAGAATAGAATTGTCAATTAATTGCGTTAATGGATGTTTTCAAACGTCGTTTCAAGATGATGATGATCCTAAACTAAATGGTTAAATGTCTAATTTATACAGTGATTAAATTTATTCAGTACATTGTTATTTTTCTAGGAATTTAGGAACTAAGGTATAATTGATTTATTGTACATCACTTCAAGAGGGTAATGCTTCACATTTGAATGTTGGAGAAAGTAAAAAATACATTAGTTGTTTACAATTAGTTTTACGTGCTTTTACCTTTTTTTTCTTTTAGATCCTCACTTAGTTGCATCACTAATATTCCCAATAATCATTTCAAGGAGATTGATTTAATCATATTCCAAAATTGAAAGGTTGAATGTTTAATGAATGCAATTACTGAGTTACCTTCTGCATCAATTTCATTCTTGGTTTTAAGAATTAGATCCATGGATTAGGACTAATGATAAGATAAAATAGATGCTCTATTTTTATTAGGTTCTAACTAGACAACAATTTTTGGTCCATTTTAGGAAATTAGATTAACTTAGGAACATTTCCTTTCCTTTAAAACTCATTAGATTCACTTAATTTTCTTATAGTTTCAGGTTGTACATTCTTAGACATCAAAGAAAAGAAACTCCCCAAAAACAACATAAAATACAAAACAACGAAGTAATAGAAAGGTTAACTAAGCACATATAGTGCACCAAACTTCATCAGTTTACAAACCTCAATTGATAATTTATGCAAGCAATTTAGGACACTAAATTGACTAAATAGATGGTTGGGTCCATATCTAGTAGAAAGTGTTATGAAAATGGATTTTTCCAGATCAAAACCATTGATGAAGAAGGTATTCCCTTGTAAATAGTTATAGGTTGAATCTATATAGAATACATTTATCTATGGAATAATTTATCAATTTAGTCGGCAAAGAATTAAATGTGATTGGGAGCTTCATAGCTACCAGTCCACAACATTCCTAGAAATTTGCAAAATTAAAATAAAAAAAAGGCCTGCATGAAAACCTCTATAAGACATCTGAGGCCAACTCTACAGTTGAAAACCTCTCTCAAGTAGCCCAGGAGAAAAAAATAATAATAATAAAGATCCATAGGTAAAAACCTCCTCTAAGGAACCTAGGGCAGGCATGTAGGATGAAAACCTCCTCAGAGGTAGCCTATTTGTTTCAATAAAAAAAAAAGAAATTTTTTTTTATGCAACCAGCTCACAAAATAGAAGAAAGAGATAGATCAATGAATTCAAAAGTAGCCTCTTCAAGGGGGAAACCTCTCTTACATTACACAAATGAATAATTATTGGATGGTACAAATGAAAAGACCTCCTTTTTATATATAGGAGTCTAAGGGGTCACAATATAATCAAAGCCGACATAACAATAATAATATAAGGGCACAATAATAACAATATTGGGCTTCTATGGGGCACAATAATAAAAATATGGAGACAACATGGTCAAAAAAATAACAATAAGTGGCTACAATGACTATAACAATAAGGGAAGACACTAGTATTATAGGGACCTAACATGCCCCTCTCCTTCAAAAAAGTGTTTTCCTCAACACTTGAGTAGTTCTGGATGCTTCTGTATATAATTTTCATCCTCCCATGTGGAATCTTCCACAGGTAAGTTCTTCCACTTGATGAGAAACTTTGAAATTGATTGATTTCGTAGTTGTCGAATTCTTGTTTTTGTGACTACTTTAGGTTCCAATATGATTTTTCCTTCCTCGTCAAGTTTTGGAAATATTGTTTGAACTGGTACCTTGTCACATATAACCGTCTTTAAGCATGAAACTTGGAAAATTGGGTGCACTCAAGAAGATGCAAGAAGTTCCAATTTGTATGCCATATTACCATTTTTTTGCACCACCTTGTATGGACCATAATACTTTGGTGATAATTTATTATCCTTCTTAGCTTGCTTGAGGGACATTTGTTTGTATGGTTGTAGTAGTAGAATTACTCATTCACCTACATCAAAACTTCTTTCGCCACGATGTTGATCTGCCTATTGTTTCATTCTATTATGTGCCAAAGTGAGGTTATCCTTTAAGAGTTGGAGAAATTTTTGTTGATGCTTGATGTGATCTTCCACTACTTGAACCTTAGAATTTTCTCTTAAATATGATGTGATGGATGGTGGATGATATCCATAAAGTTCCATAAATGGGGTCATTTTTGTTGCAGTATGGAAGAAAGTGTTATACCACCATTCAACCAGAGGCAACCATTTGACCCATTGTGTCTGTTTCTCAGATACAAAGCAATGAAGATATCCTTCTAAAAATTTGTTCACTATCTCAGTTTTCCCATTAGATTGAGGATGATAAGATGAGCTATGAGCTAGCTGAGTACCCAGACAAAAAAAAATTATGTTAAAAAATTTCCAGTGAAAATAGGATCTTTGTCACTTATAATAATCTTTGGGTTTCCATGTAGCTTTTGAATTGTTTCCATAAATGTAGTAGCAACTGTACTAGCTTTAAATGGATGAGATAATGCACAAAAGTGTGTATACTTGGTAAATCTATCAACTACCACATGATAACACTCTTTCCTTCAGACTTGGGTAAACCTGTGATAAAATCCATTGAAACGTCCTCCCAATGTTGACTTGGAATGGATAAAGGTTGTAATAAACCTGGGATAATTGTATCAACTTTATTTTGTTGGTAAACCAAACATTCTGCCACAAACTTTTGAATATCAGATTTAAGGCCACACCAAAAAAAATTAATTCTTTAAGTTTTTAAAGGTCCTTAATGCCCTCCTAAGGGAGAGGTGTGTAATTCCAAAAGAATATTTTTGTTTGAGTTGGGAATTCTTACAGAGGTATAAGCAATCTTTATACCATAACGAATCATTTCTCAATCTAAATGTATCATATGTACTATGATCTCACTGCAATGTTTGAATGAGTGCCCACATTTATTCATCATTCTTCCATTCATCCCTTGATTCGTTTATCCAATCTAGTTTGATAATAGAAATGACACAAAGCAATGCTTCCATATCCTCATCCTTTCTTGAGAGTGCATCTGCAACAACATTTTTCTTCCTTTGTTTTATAGATGATTTCAAAGTCATAACCCAACATCTATGTGACCCATTTTTGCTGCTCTTCTGAAGATAATCTTCTTTCTAAAAGGTATTTAAGAATATCATGATCTACTTTTACCTTGAAGTGTCTTCCCATTAGGTAAGGTCAACATTTCTTAAGTGCATGTAGTATTGCCAACATTTCCTTCTCATAAATAGCTTTCTGTAAATACTTTTCTTTGATTGGATGACTTTTGAAAGCAACGGGTCTTTCTTCTTGCATTAAAATAGCACAATTTCCATTTCTTGAGGCATCACATTCCACAATAAAGGTTTTTGTGAAGTTTGGTGTATTTAAGACCAGTGCTTGGCACATTGACTCTTTAAGATGTTCAAAGGCCTATGTTGCTTCTGAAGTCCAATAAAATGCATCTTTTTTCGGTAATGTTGTTAGAGGTGTTGCTATTCTCCCATAATTCTTAAAAAACATGCGATAATACTATTTCAACATGAGAAATCCTCACAGATGATTTATGGATGTGGGGATTTTCCATTCCTTAATGGATTTAATTTTTCTAGGGTCTACCTTAACACCTTCATGAGATACAATATGACCCAAATATTCCACCTTCTTGTACTCCAAAGAAACATTTGGAGGGTTTTTCATATAATTGTTTCTCCTCCAATAGTTTGAGCACTCTCTCAACATGTTGAACATGAGCCTTCCAAGACTTATTGTAGATTATTATATCATCAAAAAATACTAACACAAATTTTCTAAGGGTGGGTTTGAAAATGGAATTCATCAAACCTTGAAATGTAGAAGGTGCATTGGTAAGGCCAAAGGGCATGACCAAAAATTCATATTGACCCCCATGAGTTCTAAATGTTATTTTTAGAACGTATTTGGTCTTCATTCTGATTTAATGATATCCTAAATGAAGGTCCAACTTGGTGAAGTAAATTGCTCCATGCAATTCATCCAATAATTTGTCAATGACAGGAATGGGAAATTTATCTTTAATAGTGAGCTTGCTGAGCTCCCTATAATCTGGACACATTCACCATGATCCATCCTTCTTGTGCACCAATACTACTGGAGTAGAGAAAGAATTTTGACTAGGTTGAATTATACCATCCTCTAGCATTCGTGCAACCATACGTTCAATTTCACTCTTTTGGGCATAGGGATATCTGTAAGGCCTAATGTTTGGAGGAAAACTTCCTGGAATCAAATGAATAGAATGATCATGATCATGAATAGGTGGGATACCTTTGGGAGTCTCAAATACCTTGGAATGATTCTCCAAGTCTTTTTGGATATCTGGAGAAATAGATGGTTTCGATGTGGGAACCTCTAGTAAACATAATTGTGCAATTACGCCTCATTGTTCTTTATTTAGAAGCTTTGCCATGCTATTAGAGTTTATTATCTTTCCTAATTTCTCTGTGATACCCCTTCATTCAACTTCCTTTCCTTTCGAAAAAAAAAAATCATGAAAAGTTCTTGAAAATTAAAAGCTATTGTACCTAAAGATTGTAGCCATTGGACTCCTAGTACAACATCAGCACCACCCACTGGAATGGAAAGCATTGGACTATTCAACACATATTCTCCCATGTATAGCTTGATATTATGGAACTTTCCAAAGAATTTTATGGTTCCTTGACACTCTAGTGCTGGATAGAGGAAGAAATTTAATTCCCTGGCTATCTTACAATGAATAAAATTATGGGTATTGCCCGAATCAATCAACACTATTACCGTTTTCTTCTTGATATGTCCTTCTATATTGATAGTTTGAGGAGTGGTAATTCCATCAAATGCACTACAATATATGGTTCGATTCATTTTTTATTTCTCTAGGGTTTGTTCCTGGCGTGTATCCTCTTCTTTTGATGTTTCTTGTTCCTTTTCTTCCTCCTCTTCACAATCTATGTAAAATAATTTCTTCTCATCACACTTATGACCTTTAGTGTATTTTCTATCACAATTGTAACAAATACCTTTTGCTCTTTTTTCTTCCAATTGTTGTGGTGTTAACGTTGTAGGTTTTCGAAGGCTAGAAGAAACAACACTTCCATCTTTATAGTTGTGAGTGGTAGACTTTCATGTTGCCATAATTTTGATTTCAATTTTTCTTGGCAACCTGAATGCCTTCTCAAATGAATCAAGTTCCCAAAGGTGAACCTCATGTTGGATGTTATCCTTTAAAGTCCATATGAACACATCAATCTTATGCTCCTCTAGAATATCTTTTGCCCTTATCTTTAATTTTGGAAGTCCTCAATGTGGTCCACCATTGAACCCTTTTGTTTGAGATTTATTAATTGGCTAAACAAATTGTTTCTTTTTGTATCCTCATAATTTGTTATCATTTATTCCGTAAAAAATACCCAAGTGACCATTTGTTTATGAGAGAAAATCCATCGATACCATACAAACTAATTTCATTCCAAATATAAAGTTGCAATGCATACCTTTTGTGTGTTTGGCACATTATGGAGATCAAAATATTGCTCCATCTATAGTATCCATGTTATCGGATCCTTTCCATCAAAATTCCTCATATCGATCTTTGGAATATGGTGGGTATTCAATCGAACATTAGATTCTATGAAATCATGACTAACATTTATTTTTTTCTCATCATGAGTTTGCTTTACTACCCTTTTGCCATTAGTAATCATTTCTTGTAGCAAATTTTTCAAATCTATCTTCAAATATTCCATGTTGCCTAGTGTTTCCTCTATACCATCCATCTTAGCTTCCATTCCATTCTTTAAACCATCCATGTTATCTTCAGTTACTTTTTGTGAGAGCAAAATGTTTTTCACTTTGTCTCGTAATTTTGATATATCATGTTGCATTTCTTCCTCTTCTTCATGTGTCATAGTAGATATTTTAGATTTCTTACTAGGTGTTTCCATTTTATTTCTTCAGGTCATCAATGAATGATAATTATGCTTCACAATTCCCTTTGAATCACTTCAAAATACTTTCTCAAACAAAACTTATGAAAATTAAAAAAAAAAAAAACTACACACTTTTTTTTTTCCGCTTTGTATGAGCTCGATCTTCAAACAACTATAACCTTGTAATTGTGGATCTCCAAGTTCTGACATTTCAGCCTATGATAGTCCTCTGTGTCTTCTTTCTAACCCCACAAGTCTAATCACAATTGGATTCTCCAAGAAAGGGTTATTCCCAATATTCCGCAATGACAAAACTATAGATTGGTTCATTAGAGTGAACTTGTACGATGTTTCACGTGTTACTGTTTCGACCTTCGGTTCTAAAAATGATACCAAAAAAACTACAGTTATGCAATTCCAATTATTATGCAACCAGCTCACAAAATAGAAGAAAGAGATAGATCAACAACTTCAAAAGTAGCCTCTTCAAGGGGGAAAACTCCTTTACATTACACAAATGAAAAATTATTGGATGATACAAATGAAAAGACCTCCTTTCTATATACAAGAGTCTAAGGGGTCACAATATAATCAGAGTCAACATAACAATAATAATATAAGGGCACAACAATAACAATAAAGGGCTTCTATGGGGAAAAATAATAACAATGTGGGGACAACATGGTCACAAAAATAACAATAAGGGGCTACAATGACAATAATAATAAGGGAATACACTAGTATTATAGGGACCTAACAAAACAAAACAAAAGAGGAAAAGAAGAGCACGAGGAAGAAGCTTATACCATGTTTGCTAACCTTTCTCTTGTTTTGTAAGATTTCACACCATGGTTACATGCCAACACCCACAAGCTATCATCCACCATTCCATTCATACACCTCATATCTATCCTCTCCATTCATATGACCATCTCTCTCCACCATCCCATCAGTAAGAAATTTGAATTTAACCTCCTCTGTATGATGCTACAGGAAGGACTTGTATTGCTACAGGAGGTCCTGTAATGATATAAGAGGATCCTGTAAACATACATGAGGGATATCCCAGGGGGAGAATGTTAATTTTAGGTATGTTCTATGCTAGATCAATTTATTTCAATTTCTTTTCCACATTTAGCAATCACATCAGCATAAAGTAAACTGTAGATAAAACATAAATATAAATCACAAAAGACAAGCCAAGACAAGAGGACACAAGATGTGGTTCTAGCTAGGGACAAACCCCACAATGTGGGGAAACCCTTGATCAATTCTTCTTTTATGCTCAAAGTTTAGCAAAGAAAGTGAGAGAGATAGTACATTTACAATAGAAGTCAATCACTTTGACTTTTGAAATTGTCATGAGATCAGTTGAAGACATATTGCCTCAACTGATTATCTAACCTGACTTGTTCACCTATCATAGTGCTGCATCTCATGTATTTGTTGTACATTACCATGTGACACCTTGCTGTACTATCACATGTGTTGAAACTTGATGACTAAGCTGCTCTCATGTTCATGCTGCATCTTCCATGGTCTTATTCATCTTCAAGTTTCCCATGCTCATGATCTCATTCATCATTATGTTGCCCATGCTCATATCATCATGCATCATTATTTTCCCATGCTCATATCATCATGCTGCTTATTATGCTGCCCATGATCTCATACATCATGCTGCCTTCCTTCGGAGACAGATGCTCTGGCTGTTTCGGTAGTTCCTGGTAGTTTCGGCTTTTCCAGTAATTTTGGCTTTTCTGGTAGTTCTGATAGTTTCGACATTTCTAGCTTTTCTAGATTTTCCAGATTTTCCAGATTTTTCAGTATTTCTAGTTTTTCTGGCGTTTCCGTCTTTTCCAGTGTTCCGGATTTTCCAGCAATTCTGGCTTTTCTGGCTTTTCCAGCAGTTCTAGCTTTTCTGGCTTTTCCGACTATTCCGGATTTTCTAGTAGTTTCAGCTTTTCCGGCTTTTCCATCTTTTTCAGCGGTTTTAGCTTCTCTAGCAGTTTTGGCTTTTCCGGTAGTTCCGGCTTTTCTGGCAGTTCTGACTTTTCCGGCTTTTCTAGCTTTTCCGGACGTTCCAACTTTTTTGGCTTTTCTGACTATTCCGGAAGTTCTGGCTTTTCTTCTGGCATTTTTGGCTTTTCTGGCTTTTTCGACTTTTCTTTCGGCATTTCTGGCTTTTTTGGATTTCCCGAATTTTCCTTATGATCTCTCCTCCTACTAAAACCCAAAGACAAGTATAGAGAGGAAGAGATCCAAGCGTGTGTAGAAATGACTTGAAGTCCTCTTCTATTTATACTAAAATGTAGAGGTTGAATAGACATGATTGTTGGGCTTCTGAGCCTACATAAGTTGTTAGCTGACTGAACAATTTGTCCATAACATAAATAAATTCATAACTTCATAAATAATTATTGGAATCGGATGATATTTGGATCAATCCTACACCTCGCAATGAGAGGGATCCAATAAAAATATCAAATGCCATAAATAATATGACCCACATGAAACTTGGCCCTAGTTGCCAATTTTAACAGTCCCTCTCAACTAGGGAGAACTCCATCTGCTGATCCATATGTGCAATTGTATTATCTCTGCCATGAGTTCCCTACACTACTCTACTTATCTCTGCTTAGCTCTGCTAGCTTTGCTCAGCTCTGCTAGCTCTGCTCTGCTCTGCTTAGCTCTACTCAGCTCTACTGGCTCTACTCTGCTCTATTGGCTCTCCTCTGCTCTGCTCAGATTTGTTGGCTCTGCTGGCTCTGCTCTGCTCTACTCAGCTCTGCTAGCTCTACTTAGCTTTGCTCAGATCTACTAGCTCTACTCTGCTCAGCTTAGCTCTCTCAGCTCTGCTAGCTCTACTCTGCTCAACTTCACTCTGTTGAACCATGAAGAAGAAGAGCTGATCGAGAATGTGTCATACTATTTTCCACTGACCCAAAGTTAGTCTCAGAGTGTGTACCACTAGTCCCAGACCAGTCCTCAAACGACCTGAAGTCAGTGTCATAGTAGGTACAACTCCTGCCACTGGTCCCAGACCAGTACTCTACTAACTCAAAGTCAATCTCAGAATATGTACCACTGGTCCCAGACTAGTCCTCAACCGACCCGAAGTCAATGTCATATTGGGTACAACTCCTACCACTAGTCCTAGACTAGTATCATTGATCCCAGATCAATGAAGGTCATCCTGGCAGAGGGAGTACGGTAGATACAATGATGTGTCCATCGTTATTACTATGGTCCCTATCCTCATTTCCTTGCTCATTGATCAGATGAGAGGTACTTCCCATGAGTCCTAGACTGCATGGGTAGGATGCCTCGACAGGAGAACTTAATCAATCCTATCCTCACAGGAGAACTAATCATCTTGCTACATAATCGCCATGTAGAACACATCATCCAAGCCTCACAGAAGAACTAATCATCCTGCTACACAATCGTCATGGAGAACACATCATATAGACCTCACAGGAGAACTAATCATCCTGCTACACAATCGTCATGGAGAACAAATCATCCAAACCTCATAGGAGAATTAATCATCCCGCTACACAATTATCATGGAGAACACATCATCTAGGCCTCACAGGATAATTAATCATCCTGCTACACAATCGTCATGGAGAACACATCATCTAGACCTCATAGGAGAATTAATCATCCTGCTACATAGGAGAGAGAATCATCCTATCCCATAAGAGAGTGAATCATCTTGTCCCAAAAGAGAGTGAATCATCTTGTTCACAGGAGAGCAAATCATCTTGTCCACAGGAGAGAGAATCATCCTGTCCCACAAGAGAGCAAATCATCTTGTCCCACAAGAAAGAGAATCATCTTGTCCACAGGAGAGCGAATCATCCTGTCCATAGGAGAGCGAATCATCCTATCGTAGTGCGCACCACCAGGGGAGGGTGAGTCACCTTGTGGTCGTATGTTTCTCCAGTAAGAACCGCAAGCCCTCAGAGCTCCCAGAGCTCAATGTATGCAACATGCAGGCCCCTTTTACAAGGGTCTCTCGACGACTCCAAGTCATTCAGGAAAATCACAAATTTGATTTTTCCTCGGGGCTCTGACAAAGTGAAGCGACTTGTACATCATCTCAGTGCGATGGAGCCTCCTTGTACATTGACTTACCATATCCCAGATAAGGCAGTATCTGATTTCTATCTACTAGAGCAATCATTGAATATGGGATTCCTCAATAATCAAATCCCACCTCTGGTTTTCACAGAGAATCACAGTGGTATTCATCATGTGTACTCACCAAAGAGTTTCCACAATCAGGTAACTTCATACGAGTTCATACTTGTAGTTATGTATCAAGTCTCATTGGTACTTATAACAACTGATTTCTCCGTCCTACTCATCCATGATATTGAAGCATAATCCAAAGAGAACCAGCACTAAGAAGTGCTCTAGTGATCCTCCACACTACCTGCCCAATCATCATTCGAATAATCATGCAGTTTTCATATTTCTGGTAGTGTATATAAATCCATGAGATATTGTGCCCCCCCTGGTGAGTCTCAACCAAATATGAGCTCACCATGCTAACTGCAAAACATATGTCTGGACAAAAGTTCACCAAGAACATCAACGTGATTGAGTTTATGAAACTTAGAGGCAGTTCCCAAATCTGGTCCAACATTACTACCATATAACATCTAAAATTTAATATCCTCGAGGTAGTCACAGGTTTGCACTTTATCATTCCACATTCAGAATCCAATTCCCTCTTACTTCTGCAAATGAGAGGGTCTGCACCTGTCAGAAATAGGTCATCCTTATGAGCTGCCAGTATGAGAGGTCTATCATCCACAACCTTCGGGCAATGGTTTGGATCGGTTTCACTGCTAGTGAATCACAACTTCATTAAATAGCTATCAATACTCTCATACTACGCTTGGGGTATTTTGCTTCAAGCCATAGAGGGCTTTCTTCCACCTGTATACATGAGATTCCCGTTCATGAATCTCAAACTCCACGGGTTGTTCCAAACCTGTGGACCTGCTACATGAGGGGAATGATCCCCTTGTAAGATTTTCCTTTGGTACATCTCATACATGTACCTTCGTGCTCTTTTTCAATTCAGGCATCCTGGTCACCATCTGACTCACAGACCTCTGGTGCTGAGTATATGGACATGGTCCCCAGTGGACTTGATACAACCTTGAACTCTAAAACATCTTTGAAAAATCTATTTTCAAACACATACCTTTCAATCGATGAGTGCCACCCTGAAACCTTAAACTTCCATTTCTAATATGAACACTAGGTTCTTCTTGCGATCAGGTATATAAAAGAGATTCTGGCGTTCCTTACTTTCTTTGAAGAGTCGACCATTTCCTTGATGACCTGTAATACTTATCATTCCTCTGATCATTGAAGATGTCCCTGGAATGATTGCTATCTTCATCAAGAGATGTGTCTCTACTATTCAGACACTCCTTTGCATGATGGCTGAACTTATTGCAACCAAGCCATCTACCTTTCCTTCCACCCTTAGATCTGAACTTCCCAATGAAGTGATCTTCCGTTGTGCCATTCTGATAATATTCTCTACTTCCACTTCACCCTTAGTGAACATAGAAGAGAGATGTGGAGCTTATTGATCCTTTTGTCTTGTCCCTATTGTCATTGGTGATTGCTCTTTCACTCTTGCTTGGGCATTGTCTTCACCTCAACTCTGATACCACGTTAATTTTTTGTATGTTCTATGCTAGAGAAATTTATTTCAATTTCTTTTCCACAATAGAAATCACATTAGCATAAAGTAAACTACAAATAGAACATAAATATAAATTGCAGAAGACAAGCCAGGACAAGAGACACAAGATGTGGCGCTCGCTGGGGACAAACCCCACAATGTGAGGAAACCCTTGATCAATTCTTCTTTTATGTTCTTCAAAGTTTAGCAGAGAATGTGAGAGAGATAGTACATTTACAGTAGAAGTCAATCACTTTGACTTTTGATATGGTCATGAGATTAGTTGAAGTCATATTGCTTCAACTGATTCTCTAAGGTGACTCGTTCACCTATCATAGTGTTGCATCTCGTATATTTGTTGCACATTACTGTGTGACACCTTGTTGTACTGTCACATGTGTTGAACCTTGATGATTGAGCTGCTCTCATCTCCATGCTACTCATCAATGTTCATCTTCCATGGTCTTATTCATCATCAAGCTGCCCATGCTCATGATCTCATTCATCATTATGTTGCCCATGCTCATATCATCATGCATCATTATGCTGCCCATGCTCATATCACCATGTTGCTTATTATGTTGCCCATGATCTCATACATCATGCTGCCTTCCTTCGGAGATAGATGATCTGGCTATTTCGGTAGTTCCTAGTAGTTCGGGCTTTTTTGGCAGTTCCGGCTTTTTCGGCAGTTTTGACAGTTTCGGCATTTTCGGCATTTCCGACTTTTCCAGATTTCCTAGCTTTTTTCGTATTTCTAGCTTTTCCGGTAGTTCTAGCTTTTCTGGTAGTTTCAGCTTTTCTAGCAGTTCCCGCTTTTCCAACTTTTTCGACAGTTCCAGCTTTTCCAACTATTCTGGCTTTTCCGGCAATTTTGGCTTATCTGACTTTTCTGGCTTTTTCAACAGTTCTGGCTTTTTCAGCTTTTCTGACTTTTCCATATTTTCCAACAGTTCTAGCTTTTCCGGCAATTTTGGCTTTTTTGGATTTTTCGACTTTTCTGGTAGTTCCAGCTTTTCTGGCTTTTCCGGCTATTCCAGCAGTTTCGGCTTTTCCTCTGGTATTACTGGCTTTTCTGGCTTTTCTGGTATTTCTGGATTTTCTGGCTTTTCCGACTTTTCCTTAGGATCTCTCCTCCTACTAAAACCCAAGGACAAGTAGAGAGATGAAGAGATCCAAGTGTGTGTAGAAATGACTTGAAGTCCTCTTCTATTTATACTAAACATATAGGTTGAATAGACATGATTGTTGGGCTTCTGAGCCAACATAAGTTGTTGGTCGACTTAGCAATTTGTCCATAACATAAATAAATTCATAACTTCATAAATACTTATCGGAATCGGATGATATTTAGATCAATCCTACACCTCTCAATGAGAGGGATCGAATAAAAATATCAGCTGCCATAAATAATATGACCCACATGGAGTTTGGCCCTAGTTGCCAATTTTAATAGAGAAAAACCTAAAGGACCATTATGACTCTAAGAAAAGATAAAGAGGTTCCTCCAATTATTTTTCCATCACCCATCCACTTCATTTCACCAAACATTTTCTCAAACTCTCCACTCTATCCTACCTTAAAAAAACAAACAGGAGCCACTAATTTCTATTTCTATAGTGTCTACACTACTCCTTCATGACTCTAATACTATCTATATGACTTGTCGTTATCTCCCTGAACATCAACATGCAAATTTAACACTTCAAAGGGAGATCAAAATATTGCTACAGGAATAAAACTCCTCCTGTGGCAGCCTGTGTAGGCACAACATAAATCACTGATATTACTTTTTCCCCACCACCAAAAGGGATGATGGAGCCTTTTCTGCAACTATGAAGAGACACGCCATCCTTAGGGAGGCTTTCCACCAGCAGCAACAACTTGAACATAAGAGAGTCACCTGCATACACAACAGCAATCAAGGTATCATCAAGAATGAAGACATGCACAAGAAACAAGTGAAATTGTCAACTCCCTTGGTAATAATGATATATTTCCCAGCTCTAGCATGCAACCCTCTACAACAATTTGATCCATAGGTAGGCTCAGGTATGGCAACCCTAACCTCCTCCCTATGCATAAAATGACTAAAATGTGTTTTGAGTGAGAAAATGTATTTTAATAGGTTGGAGGTGGCCAATAATCTTGGCCAACCTTGGGTAGTAAACTTAAGTTTAAGTGAAGTCACCCATTAACGTGGAAATGTCAAGTCAGAAAAGAGTGGTGTCCTCGAAGAGTGGGGTGATAATCACAAGGAGAGAGAAATCATTATAGATAGTGGGGACAACAGTCCAAAAGAGGAAACTCATGTTAATTCCAAGTCACTAGATTGATCCAAGATTTTATCCAAAAGAGGATATTATGTGCTTGGCTCGACTTCATTTGCACCATAAATCATTCCAAAAATAGGTATAAGAAGGGTGAGCTAGTGTATAAGACAACCTAGGGTGCCACTGAGGAGTTTCATATCCTGTCTGTAAATTCTACAAGAAAACGTTGCAGGAAGGACTACAAGTGATGCAAGAGGGTCGAGAGGAGCTACAGGAGGAATTTGGAAGAGAAAAAGCAGTCACAGTCACAGCTTGATATTGTCTCAAAACCTTCATGAACAACCAGAATTGTTTTAACAAGAAGTAATTGACACACTCCTTCCTAATTTCTACACCCATTTGCATGAGAAGTCTACTTGAAAGTAAGAGCTCATAACAATCAATTGATTAGTAGGATGTATTTTTTATGTTTGATGTGGTTTAAATAAGAGAAAAATTGTTTGATTGATGTCAATTTGATCACCCTTCTTCTTCACCACTACCAAGCAATTTACCATTGTTTCACCATTGAGTCTCTTTGAAATTTTTTGAATTCCACACCTACATAGAATAAAGGAGGAATATTAGAAGAAATAGGGGGATGATTTAACAAAATAGAACCCTCAAACACCAAGAGAATTCACCAACACCCTCCTGTAGTGGACATCTATAGAAGACACCACTAGTTGGGTTTCCTTGAGTTGCTAAAGGGGTATGATGATGATCTTGCTGATGAATTTGCCATAGCATCACACTCTCAATAGGAATACAGTGCCACTACTGTTATCAAAGGGTTGGCCATCTCTCTCAATCTAGAAACCATAAGCATAGTGACCACCTTTCCTCTAGGAATTAGGTGTAGAAAAAAAGGCAAGCGAGTGTTACAGCTAGGAAAAACTTCTTCCTTCCAAAAGAGAATCTTGTAGAATATAAGAATGGAGTGAGAAGGGAAAGTATACCTTATCCCTGGGATGAGTTATCTTACCATATCCTTAAATATATATCTTGTGAAGGGAGATGAAGTTTGGTTTATGCCTATCACTTCAGGCTACTCCATGAGCTGATATTCAAGGCGCAATTTCCTCTCCCTCAAAGACTTGGTGTCCCCAACTTCCTCCTACAGTCAATCATGGAGATGAGTCAGAAGGTGAAGGAAGGAAAACACCAACATTTAGCTCACCATGGCCTCAATAAGTTAATAGTGGTGGATTTTATAAACATTTGAGGATCCTTGTCATGTGCAGCAAATTTGTGGACATGGATAGGGAGAATTTCATAGAAACCCAAACCATCACACCTGGAGAGACACCAAACTTTAGTATTGGAGGTAAAAAAGGAAAAGCAAAGGAAAGCAAATGAGAAATAAGGAACAAGAACAGAAGAGGAAGAGAGAAAAATAGAGGAAAAAGAGATAGAGGAAGGAGAAGAAGAGATGAAAGGAGAAGAGGGTGAGAAGAAAGTAGAAGAAAGAGTAAGCCCATAGGAGACTTCTCAACCCCAAGGAGTAGAAGAACAACCACATCACACAAGACTATCTCTAGTATATATTGAACAAGATGTAGCTACAACATTAGCTACATTGGGTACTCCTGTCAAGCCCAAGAGGAAACAATCAAGACAATGTCCCATGTAATTCAGAACCAAGAAGAGAACCATAATTAGACAAGGGAAACCACAAACTACTATAAAGTTTCCTGTAATTATTAATGAGTCAACAAGTAAAAGGAAGAAATAGGACATAGTGAAAGAAAGATTGATGAGGTCACCCCTCCTAAAACAAAAATCAAGTCACCTATAGCACCTGTGATTAGGCCTACCACTAGGTAAGCCTTCTTCAAGAAGCCAAGGACACAATCTGCCTTTGATAAGGAAGAAAAAAAGAAGCTATAGGAGGCTTAGGGTTTACTACAGGAGAGACAAGGTTTTCTATAGGAGGGGCAGAGTCTGCTATAGATAGAACAGGGGAAACTACATGAGCATAAGAAAGAGCTACAAAAGGAAGCCATCACCTTAAAGTTAGTTGGAAAAGGCTCGCACAAGCTCCAAGAGCTTGGCCCACAACCTAGCTTAGGGTCCTACTACAAATTTATTGAAGGAGGGAGGATTATCCCTGAAAGCTTTTCAATCCCAGTCCTTTATGAGCTGGAGATAGAGAGAGGCAAAACCCACAAGTGGATGAAAATTTCTAAATATAATAATGTGGAATATGTGGGCCTCATGGAAGAGAAGGTCATTGAAATGAGTAAGGAGTTAAGTGATTTGAGACTAAGGGAGTCCATTATGAAGGAGAAACTACAGGAAAAAAACACAAGATTGAGAGAGAGGCTGCAAGAGAAAGAAACACAAATTTCCACCATGGTAAGTTTCTCTATGGAAGATGTACAATGTAGGTAGCCATCAAAGTCTTATGCTCTCTTTTTCAAAGAACAATGGCTACATTTCCAAATAAAAACTTTGGCACAATATGGATCTTTTCTTTTCAAGGGCTATGGGCATTTTATTTAGTTTTGCAGCCAAGCTAACATGGAAGACATGATAAAATTAGTCAAATTTTATATGCATAATATCACTTTGAAAAATCTGAATTTTCGATATCCCAATACAAGATTGGGGGATATGCAGTTGGTGGATTTAGCATCCTAGATGACTCATGAGGAGATAAAAGCTGAGGAGTTGAAAAAGGTAATGGAAAAAGATGGGAAGGAACCATTTTATATTAGATCAGAGCTACTGAGCCCTAAGGTTGTCATTAGTAATCATAGCCTCATCTCTAATGATGTTTCTTTAGCACCCAAATACATTGCGTCCTAGGAGCAAGCCATTCTACACTTTGAACGCACATTTAGGATGTTGGGAACAAAAATTATGAAAACCTGCCAGAGAAGATGGAATTCCTCATCCCATAGCCTAAAAATCAAGGAATGTCACTCTCCTGAAAGACTAAGTAATTCCTTAGAGAGAACACCATTGTACAAGAGGATCAAGAAGAGGATGAGAATCATGTGGATAGGACTCAAACTCAATCCACCCTTGTTGCTAGGCTTACAAGAAGGAAGATATGAAGCAGAAGAGCATAGGGAGTGGACATAAATAGAAAGAAATCCAGGCTTTTACCCACAAGAGGGCATAACATTTGAGGAGCCTTGCGATGTCATTGAAAACACCAGAGCCATGACAAAGCTTCATATGGATGACTGAGTTTCTCATACGATGAACAACACCTTCATCAAGGGGGTGATGATGAGTCCCATCAATAGGTATATTTTGAAGATCATTATGCCATCCTCCAACCTTAAAACTATCCTTCTCTCACATTAATTCACATTTTTTGTTATATTATGCTTAGTAAGAGGAGTAAAAGGTGGTTTTCGTAGTATGTGGCCTAATGTGGTTTAATTGCAGGAAAAAGAATATACTTTTAGGATATTACTATGCAGGGACTTGATGGAGACAACTAGGAGAGAATATAGGGGGCTTGTCCACCTCCTTAACTCCCCAACTCAGCTTGTGATTACAATATCCTCTCTCAGCAGTTCGAATTCATTGGCATCTTAGTGAATCCTATTCCAAGTGAACCTTAAGAGGGAGAAGACCCACCATTTTCATGATCTAGGAGGGAAACACTCCTACTTTCAAGGGAGTTGCCATTAGCTGCCCTTTTGTATAAATAAACAACAAGAATAGCTCATTAGGATTCAAAAATTTTGTTCATCTAGGTCTACTTATTGAGATTGAATCCTTACATTGTTACTTTGAACTTTTATGTAATGTATGAGACCTGCACTTTTTGATAATAGGAAGTTTGATTTTAAGTTGCATTTGAGTTAGTTCAGAGGGTTGAAACCCTTGGGTTTGGGCCCAACCCAGAGGCTTTGGTCCCTCTTTTTGTACTTATGTTTCTTCTTCATTCAAAGAAGTTCATAGTTTCTTTAATTTCAGTAGAGATTAATATACAATAACATGCGGTTGCAGCCTCTACATCACCTCTCTTATCGAAGAATGAGTGGAAGGATTCACAATCATAGTCCTAGTGCAAGACAAATCTCTTAGAGGCCTTGAGCTTGGCTAGGGGATCAACCCAATCTCCCTTCATTTGCTTCAATATCCATCTACCTCTCTATACCCTCAAGACATCATTTTCACCTCAAAAGCCACTTGGAATCCCTCCTGTAACATTACAGGCCCTCTTGTAGGAATACATGACCTCCTATAGTAGCCACCTATAGAAAGCCTATAGCACCACTTTCCTTCATCAGTTTTGATCCACATTGCAACTTTGACTCAGTCAAGATCAATAATGACCTCCAGTTGTGATTTGATGACTAGGGGAAACTCCTAGACCACTCCAACCATTTCTTTTCTTCACTACAAAACATAGCATAATTAGTCTTTTTGTCACAAGTGTTATACAAGTAGGCTACTAGTTTTAAAGTAAGTGTGAGCTAGGTAGAGGATAGATGCAATTATAATTGGTAGTTTGATGAATTATGCAAGGTAAAATAGCTTCTTTTCTAAAAGTACATTTGGTAGTTTGATGGATGTTGCAAGATAAAATATCTCTTTCTGGAAGTAGATTAGCCCTTTTCTTTTCATGAATTAATGGCATCTCTACTTTCATAGCTAGAAGTAGTTTTCAGTTGTACCTTAATCAACAATATTCCATTTTAACTCGTTAGGAGGAATGATATCTGAGCACTTTTGATCTAATTTCATAACTGATGGTGGCATGAGTGGAATCCAATTTGTTGTGCATATAGCACAACCACCTCTAAGTTTGTACAAACCTCGGATTGATGATTTGATTTGAGGAGTCCTTGGGAGTTGCAACATTCATGGTGCAATACCACGGTTCACCACTTTTTGGCATCGTTGTCAGGGAAGTGTCTAAGTAGATGTTTTTTTCTGCTTGAGCATTGTTTTCTGTTTTGCATACAATTTTTGAGAAAGTGAAAAAAAATAGAAATAATATTTCTTTAATGCCTCATAGGAGTAGGGCTAATCAAGAAAAATTCTTACCAAAAATCCCCACACCCTCAAACAATCAAGTTTCATAATTTTGTTGGTGACTGTGTGCTTCCCTCTCTCACTGCAGGGGAGTTAGAAGACCCTCTAGGTGAGCAACCTGAAATTTTTGAAGAACCTATTGTGGAAGAAGAAGAACCCACTTCACCTACCCAAACTATGACTAAAAACATGGAAAAGGATTTTTTCCTATCAGAGAGACCAATGGAGAGGCTAGAATGAAGAACATAAGCCCTACTTCCCATCCACACTTCCATGGCTTAAACTCTTAGGATCTTGACACCTTCATGTTTGAATTTGTTGTTGTTTGTAGGACCTATGACTATGCCTATGATTAGCAGAAGATGAAGTTATTCCCCTCTACTCTTAAGGATGCAACCTTGCATTGGTTTATGGGTTTTCCTAGGGGTAGTGTTAGTGTGAAAATTCTTGGACAGTGTACTAAAAATACTTCACTTAAGTCACTAGGTGACAAGTCACCCTAACAACAAGTTGATGGTTGTTGTCGATTCAGATTTGTAACAAAAATAGAAAACCTGCAATAAAGGGAGACATGATCTAGAATAGAAAGCAACAATATAAAATATGCAGTATAATAACCCAATTGGAAAGGCTTTTTGAAATGAATAAATCTTTTATTGATATCACTTGGTGAAGGAGACCTACAGATAGGTTTGTAATTCCCTCTCCATGGGATGGGTCCGTTGATATCCTTGATGCTTTAGAAACTAATTCACTCTCTCAGTATGTGAAAAACCCAGACAAAAGTATAGAAATCAAAATGGGAGCTCAAAGAAAAAAGACGATAATGTTGACAATGATTATGCTCATGGTGAAGAATGAATGAAAAAACATCACTTTTATAGCAAGTATGGAGTTAATCTAACCACTTGGAATACTTTATTATATTTAATGGAGAGGGAAAGGTATCTAAAATGGTTAAATACCTTTATTTATAGATAATTAACAAATAAAATGATTTATTAATTATTTCGCAAGAAATAAGAAATAATAGAAACAAGGAAAATTAAATAAATAGTGATTTATTTAAATATTCCTAATGGATTTAGTCAAATGTGACAAGGAATAATTATTTAAATAATGTTTTAATAATTATTCCTAGAGAAAACTAAATAATTAATGATTTATCTAATTATTCTCATGGGTTTTTTAATATAAATCATAAAATAATTTAATAAAAGTGATTTACTAAATTATTTTCCACGGTGAAAGTGATTTTACTATGGTAAATTTAAATCTACATGGTGAATTTTGTCCACCTAGTTAGAAATGGCTAGGTGATCATTTTCTGGTGATAACAGGTAGCATAATTGCCTGGGCCCAAATGCAACAGACCTTCAATATCAAGTATGGGGAGTATTATAGGTTCAAAGAAACCAAGGAATAAATATTTAGGATGGCTCTTGGACTTGATGAATCCCTAAGAGACTATGAGGAGATATTTCAACTCAGTTATGGGAGGTCCAACTATACCCTTGATCCTAAGTGACTTAAGCTAGTTCTTCTCTAAGGGACTTATAGTTTCAAGGAATTTATAAGTTACATTGGTAACTACCTCTTGGGAATTCTTGACTTCCCTAGGAAAGTTGCAATTTTTTATATTCTCATTGTTTTTTAGTTGTACTCAATAAATGTCTGTAAAACTCCTAAAATGTGAAACTAATAGCTGTTATAAGATAATTTGATTCTCAACTATGACTCTAAGGATCTCATGGAGATAAGCCATCCAAACATTGAAATATGATGATATCATCTTGATTCTTTGGGTAAAATACCTTCCATCTTGACATGGTATTATGATCTGTTCTAGGAGAGCATATGTACATCCTATTTAATGAAACCATGGATGGATTAAGAATTATATGCTACTTAGAAGGTTTTGAAATGTGTTTTCTTAAGGTCTCCTTTGTGGGCTTGTTGGTGAATAAATAAAAAGACAACAACTCCCTCTCATTAAACATATCTTCTAGGTCTCTATCACCTTCTTCATCTAGTCCTACCTCTCCCTAGGAAACTTTTTCATCTTGATCAATTTTTCAACTAAGGATTAGTTTTATTAATACTGAGCCACTGACTTGGAGATATCCTTCTCCAACTTTTTAAAGGTCATATTAACAATGATGTAGTCATAAATAAATTATTTTTCATATGTTTTGGTAACTTTGGACCATTGCTTCAACTTATTCACAACATTCAATACCAGGTTTTGTTGGGTACCTCTTTCTTTGGCTAATTCCCAAAGTGGAAACAACTTAGTGTATGAATTTAAAGTTATTAGATGTAAATTTAAACCTATTTAACCATAGATTTATAGGACACATGCACTTCAAAAGCACATTCTTGGGGATTGTCCATTTTAATATCCTCATATTTCAAGGTTTTATTCTTAGGTCTTAGTAACATGTTCAATTGTTCCAATTATGCTATGAATTAATCCTTTAGCTTCACTTGTTCTAGGGTATCTTTCTTATTTCTTTCTATGGCTTGCGAAAAGGTTTTACTTGCTAAGTCCATTGTTAATGGGCCTTCTTGGGTTTCTATTATAATGGGTCATTTAGTGGTAACTAACGCTGGAGGTAGGCGAGGCATCAATAATGTCTCCTCTTTGTGTTCTATTATCATGTTCAGAGTAGGATCCTCCTATAACCTACCATGTTAGCCATAGTACTTGTATTTTTTGGAATGATGCTCATTTCCTTCATTAATAAATAGTCTCCTATGAGGATGGCCATTTTTTATGAAACTTAGCCAAAATAAATTAAACCTACATCATTTTAGGTGTCTTGTTTTTAACTTTTCTATTGGGATTTGAGAGTCTCTTCTCTGGCCTTGGTTTCTACTTTTTGTTTTTGTTTCTCTTATTCATATTTACTTTTTATTCTATTTTTTCTTATTTTCTCTTATGTTCTTCCTACATCTATATCCTTTTTTATTCCTTCTTTTTTTGTTCAAGCTCATAGGCTATCTTGACTATTTCTTGATCCTATTAAAAAAAAATTATTGTGCAACCATGGTTGCTTCTAGATCAACTTTCTTCCTAGTAAGGGATTCTTTCTTAACTTGATCCCTTTCCTCCTCTAACTAATAAAATTCATAGCCCATTCTGAAAAAATGACTTCTAAATAATTCAAGGCACTTCAGTGTATTTCTTCCCTAGTATAGGATTCTGATTACTAATTCTATTTGTATTTGCATTCTTTTCAACGATTTTCTACTATATTGTTGGGATCATATCTATGAAATGTATTATAATCAAAGGAAGAATGACAGGGCATCAAATTCATCTATGGCTTCATTCATATCCTTCAATTTATAAAAGCTCATGTTGAATGGCATATTCTACCATGGATCTCTCTTGTCCTATGAAAATCCTCCCCCTACCCTTGTGTACACTTAGTATTCTATTTATTGCAATATTACCCTATTGGTGAAATTTTTGGGTAGTAGGTGGGGATGTTTAGTTGCTCCAAATACCCTCAATTGTGTTTCATCCTTATCTATGAACCAATATAAAACTATTAACATCACTTTCCTGGCTCTTTCTGGCATGTGCAAGGTAGGTGCATTGAAAAAGACACCATAGAGGGGGGTCAAGAAGTCTTAGTAAATTTTTTCATAAGCTAGGATGTAGATAGATTCCCATAACACTTTGTAGTATATGTAGACCCCTACTTCATAACTAGTCCATTGCCAACTCATGATAGGAAATGTGTGGACCCTCCTTTAGATCCTATGCATGTTTAATATTATCTTTAAAAGAAAGGAGCATAATATATTCCCAGTTGAAGACATTCCATATGATTGCACTGGAGCACATGAGAAGAACCCATACTTCACTGAATGTCTATTCATTTGGTTTGTTATATAGCCTTCATAAAATAGTGGCCACTGATTGGAAGGGGGTTCTTAGCAAGTATTTCGAGTTCTCCTTTTTCATTTGAGACCTAAAGTTTCCCTTATTGATCCACCATGTATTCATCAATTCATTGGGCATATTGAAGGTTTTCAAACAATATTTTTCTAGGGTTATTTCTTCATTGGGATGCTTGTAGTTTGTATTGATTTCAAAATACCTGAAGGTATTGAATTGCCTCTTGTGATTTTATATTATCATGTGCTCCTTAGGATTGGTGTGTTTTATAACCCATTCAACTTGACCTACACATGGGAACGAAAGGGAATGCGTAGCCATCTTATGTAGCCAAGACTTATGGACACACCCATAAACTTCAGAATATGGGTTGTCTTCTGGAAGATTGTCTCTTTGGAAAAACCTATATACCTATGACCATGTATACACTATGTATTGGGCAATGAAACATATTTTTTTGGTGAACATTAGACTAGGTGAGATAGTGGTAGGCTCATCATTAGGAATCCCAATCATATGGAATTTGCAAGCCCTTTTTTGTGATATTGTCAGGGATTTTCCTATGTGACCTATTAAGACAACATAGCACATTATAGGGATTATCTAATATACATAAAATAAAATATGTTCTACAATTGTTTCTCAGGGATTTTGGTGTTTGTCAGTTGGTTACAATGATAACTTGGGGCCCATAGTGCACAAGTTTCCCAAAAATTTGTTCCATAAGGTTTTATCTTGTATATGTTTTTTTAACTTCATCAAAAGTGTTAAGGTTCACTGGTAGGTCTTTATAATTGTAGTGCATCCCCCATATAGTTATTATTGTGCCCCATAGTATCCCACTATTGTTATTGTTGTTCCCTTACATTTTTATTGTTATGTAGGCCCTAATTATATTTTGACCCCTTAGACTCCTATATATACTAAGGAGGCCTTGTCATTTGCATCATCCAAGAATTTTTAATTTATGTGATGTAAAGGGAGGTTTCCCCCTCGAAGAGGCTTATTTTAAAGTCATTGATTTATCTGTTTTTTTTGTGATCTAGTTACATAACATTTAATACTAGAGCTTTGGATCCTATGGTTTCACTCCTTCAAACATGTCATCTTGGAATTTTTGTTATAAGTTTTTTTATGAAATGCTTGAAAATATGAAATTATTACCACAAGGAGGGGAAATATTGATGAACATCTGGATATAACTTCAAAACGTTTTTCACCATATTTTGAAGATATGGTCCAAGAAAGTTAGTGTTAGGTAAACTTGACTCGGGATAGAGTCAAAAGTTGACCAGGTTAAATAGTGATGGTTTTGGGGCACATGGTATTGTGCACCCATGGTATTCTACCCGTGGTATTATATGTAATGGAGCCTATAAAGGCTGGAAGGACTTCATGTATTGCAAGGGCCTGAGGTGAGCGGTGAAGGCTCACTTGGCCGTATTGGCTAAGGTTTTGGCCAAGGATAATGAAATTTAATTATGATTGGGTTTTTCCCCGGATTTGGGGTTTTCCTAGATAAACATGTGTGTTTATGTGTTTATGTGTTTATGGTTGTTGTTAGTTATTTTTATATTTGTTTCTCTCAATAATTCTCCGTAATTAATTTATGTTCTTGGGTAAATTTCTTAACAATTGGTATCAGAGCCATGGTTGAGATTTTTGGCTTGGTTGAGAACTTTGGCTTTTATTTTAGCCCAATGGACCTTCAGTGAAGTATTTATTTTGGCCCAATGGATAAAAGGATCAGCCCAAAAGTTTGTTGTTATTGCTCGTGAGATCACCGTTGAAAATGGTTAAAGAGATAATTGAATATAAATATGGTATGAATATGGATCAATGATGTGGTCAGGGTCTGCATTGAAGGACTGAGATGGGCCATCGGGCTTCTGATCAATTGGATTTCTGCATGCCTATTTTCTTAATCATATATGTATCTTCTCTTGGATTGATTCCACATGAAGAGGTTGAAGGATGAGAAGCGTCGACAACAAAGTCAAGAAAGTATGCAAAGAAACTTGGTTATTGTGTGTGGGACTCATGGGATGAGAAGATCTAATGGAGTCAAGAATCGAACCCGTTACCTATTTTGAGAATGGATCAAAATCACACCAGCAATAAACAAAAAAAAAAAAATTAATGAAGTCAAAATTATTGCATGTAAATGGGCATACTATTGTAAGACCTGGTAAGGCATGTGTACCCCTCGGTGATCACCGGAAAAGTTTGGGTTAGACCTAGGTGATAGGGGGGATGTCGGGTTAACAATACCCTGGTAAAAACTCTGAGGGGGGTAAGAGCTAGAGTGAGCGGGATTGTCTCGCTTAGCAGGTTTGGCTGGAGTTTCAAGGAACCTCGAGTCAAGTTTAAGGGGGGAATTGTTAGGTAAACTTGACTCGGGATAGAGTCAAAGTTGACGAGGTTAAATAGTGATGGTTTTGGGGCACATGGTATTGTGCACCCATGGTATTCTGCCCGTGGTATTATATGTAATGGAGCCTATAAAAGGCTGGAAGGACTTCATTGTAATGCAAGGGCCTAGAGGTGAGCGGTGAAGGCTCACTTGGCCGTATTGGCTAAGGTTTTGGCCAAGGATAATGAAATTTAATTATGATTGGGTTTTTCCCCGGATTTGGGGTTTTCCCAGATAAACATGTGTGTTTATGTGTTTATGGTTGCTGTTGGTTATTTTTATATTTGTTTCTCTCAATAATTCTCCGTAATTAATTTATGTTCTTGGGTAAATTTCTTAACAGTTAGGGTTTTTGTGTGCCACGGGATTCTATCTCAAACAAATGTCTTGGGGAAATCATCATAATTTTCGTTTCAGGAATCCAAATTGAATTTCGTAAAATGTGGTTGAAATTGCATAGGCTATAGTTTTGTGGGTATGAATTTCAAAGTCAAAGGTTTAAATAGTGATAGGTAGCATTCCGTACTAGTTTTCTCTAATAAACTAGTCCATAATCAGGCCATCATGGTATATTTGGCCTAATTTATCTTGAAGAATCTAACCTCAATATAACTAGAAGGGTTGGAAAGAGGACATAGAGGGATACCATAAAGTAGAATTTTAGAACTTAGAGATCCAAAATCACAAAGATACAATAATTACAATGTTAGCCTTATCAACAAGCTCAAAACCAAGCTCTAAAAGGTGTGTATATTTAAATTTGCATAATTTTTATTTGAAAATCAGTTTAAAGTGATTCAAAGGGCATAGTGAAGCATATATATCATTAATTGGTTCAAAAATTCCTCCTAAAAAATTATATACACCCATTAATCACTCATAAATATCTACTATGATGCATGAAGAAGAAGAAATGCTACATGATATATCAAAACTAGATGAACAATTTTCTCTCTCATAAAGAGACCAAAAATGAATTGGGAGGGGTGAATGATAAGATGGATTGTTTAGAAAAGAAATAATAGGGGACATGGATGGTTTAAAATGTGGAATGGAAGGTTTAAATGTATACATGGAACATTTGAAGGAAAGTTTGGAAAAGTTGTTGCAGGAAAGTCTTCCTAATGGTGATAAGGTAGTCCTTGAAACCCATGATGAGAACAAAAGGAATGTGAATCATCATTTTAGAGACTCTAACTTAGGGCTAAATACCAAGCATATTCCAAAGATTAAAACGAGGAAGTTTGATGGCAAGGATCTGGTAACATGGATACTATATATGGAGAATTTCTTTGATATACATGATGTGCAACACACACAAAAGGTATGCATTGCATCTTTATATTTAGAACCCAATCAAATTGTATGGTATTGATGGGTTTGTTCTTATAAAGCGCTTTTCACTTGGATAGTTTTTATGGAGGAATTGATAACACATTATGAGGATACAAAGAGAAATACCTTCTTTATCCAAATAATAAATCTCAAACAAAAGGGTTCAGTTGGGGAGCACATTGAGGACTTCCAAAGATTGAATATTGAGGTAACTGATATTCCATAGGAGCATCAGATTAACATCTTCATAGCTAATTTAAAGGATAACATCCAACATGAGATTTGCCTTTGGGAACTTAATTCATTAGAGAATGCATTTAGGGAAACAAGAAAAGTTGAAAGAAAAATTATGGCAACAAGGAGGTCTACCACTCACAAATACAAATATGAAAGTGTTGTCGCTCCTAGATTCCCACAACTTACAAGGTTGGTACCACAACAAATGAAGGAAAAAAGAGAAAAAGCGCTTTGTTAAAGTTTTGATAGAAAATACACTAAAGGTAATTAGTGTGCTAAGAAGATATTATTTTAGATAGATTTTGAAGATGAGGAAGGAAAGGAACAAGAAACATCAAAAGAAGAAGATATACACCAAGGACCAACCCTTGGGGATAAAAAAGAAGAAATGAATCTGACCATATCTTGTAATGAACTGGAAGAAATTAACACTCCTTTTAAGTCTCAAGATAGAAGGATATATCAAGAATAAAAAGGTAATAATGTTTATTGACTCAGGTAGTACTCATTATTTTAGTCATTGTAAGGTAGCTAATGATTTTAATTTCTCTCTGTATCCAACACCAGAGTGACAAGTGATGGTTATAAATGGAGGAACTATAATTTTCTCAGGAAAGTTCCATAATATCAATCTAACCATGCGATTATATGTATTGAACATTCCAATGCTCACTATTAAATGGGTGGTTTTGATGTTGTATTAGGAGTCTAATGGTTCCAATCTTTGGGGGAAATAACTTTTAATTTTCAAGAAATTTAATTGAATTTTTTTCGGAAAGAAAGAAAATTGAATTGAGGGGTATCACAAGGAAACATAGGAAGATAATAAACTGTAATGGCATGACCAAGCTTTTGAAAAAGAAACAACAAGGGGTAACTGTAGAATTATGTTCACTAGATGTTCAAACATCTAAGTCATCCATTTCTCTATATAGCCAAAGAATCCTTGAAAATCATTCCAAGGTATTTAAGACTCCCAAATGTCTCCCACCTTTTCATGATCATGATCATGCTATTCACTTGCTTCCAAGAAGTGTTCTTCCAAAAATTAGACCTTACATATAACCTTATGCCCAAAAGAGTAAAATTGAGCATATGGTTGCAGAAATGCTAGAGGTGGGTATAATTCAACCTATCCAAAGTTCTTTCTATTCTCCAATAGTATTGATGCACAAGAAGGATGGATAATGACATATGTGTCCATATTATAGAGAGCTCAACAAGCTCACTATTAAAGATAAGTTTCCCATCCCTATCATTGATTAATTGTAGGATGAACTACATGGAGAATTTTACTTCTCGAAGCTAGATTTGTGATTAGGATATCATCAAATTAGAATGAAGATAGAATACATTCTAAAAACAACATTTATATCTCATGAAGGTCATTATGAATTTTTGTTCATTCCTTTTGGCTTTATTGCCACACAATCTAGTAGGGGTCCTAGGACGAGTACCTAAGGGACAATTACTAAACCAAATGATTTTTGGACATTGGATAAACCAATGCTCCATATGTGTTTTATGACATGGAATAACCACCTCTCATGTATCCTTATATATTTTAATGCAATTGCTGACCAACACCTGTGGGTTGTGGTCTAACGGCAATCATGATTCCCAACAAGTGGTATCAAAGTGTAGGTCATGAGTTCGATACACACCTGACTTGCATTGGGGGGAATATTGTTGGACATTGGATAAACCAATGCTCCCTATGTGTTTTGTGACATGGCCTAAGTACCTCTCATGGATCCTTATCTCTGTCGATATGATCATTTACTAACACCTGTAAGTTTTGGTCTGATGAAAAATCATGATGGCCAACAATGACAATAATGGGACAAAGATCCATTTTCACCTAAGTCAGTGTCCCCTACTCTTTACAGACTTTCACTGATCGGAGGAATCCCAGTATGACAGAAATCACCAATAATGATAGGATAAATTATAATTTTTGATGTGATTTCCAAACCACATTCAAATGAGAGGCTCAAATAAAGGCTCAATTCTCTAAAAGAAACAAAAAGGATCTCCAAGAAAGATCTATGAGGAGACCTATACCTAGGGATTATGATATTCAATGATGGAAATAATACCTAATTTTAAGGCTCCAAAGATTATATGTACCTCTCAAGACTATTTCTAATATGGTTATATCCCTTTACATCAGCTTTTTTTATACTTGAGAAGGACCTAGGATGGGACCACACAAGACCTAGGGTTTACATATAATTTTGGGAGAAGACACTTAAAAATAGACTCTAGGTCAAGGTGCAATGAAATAAATGGTTTGAATAATTTATTCCACTAAATACTATGCACCAAAACCCTCAAGAAATCCAACACACCTAAATGTTCAAGATGCATTTCCAAGCTTAGAGCTAGGGCTTCGGTTTCTTGCAAACCAGTCGTGGAAATTTTGTGAAACCTTGAGGAATCTTCGGGAGACATCAGTGTAGTAGTTTATCCAAGTGGATGTGAAAAAATCCTCCCATAATAAATTTCATAGGAATCCCTAGCAAGGTTGTCTAGTTTTAGAGGCTAAAACTTTTGGAGGAGAAAAGGAGAAGGGAAGAAGGGGCGATCACCAATTTTACTCAGACCAGTGCCTTGTCTTTCGGATATGGATTCTATGTGTTTCATAATTGGTCCAAAATTATCTTCAAGGAGTTTATAAAATCATTCCCTAGCAAGCACTCTCTAACATTTACCCACCCAATAATTATGGAATTTCATGGAAAGAAAAAAAAGTTCGAGATATTTGTCTTCCATGTGATGGATCTGGAAGACAAACATCTAAGACATTCTACTAAAAAATCCTCCATTGAAATAAAACAAGTTCTACTCCACTAGGAACATTCATCAATTTGTTATCAATGAGTAACATGGACAAATTTGCAATCTAATAGTCCTTTACAATGATATTAAATAATTAGGGCACAATAGAAAGAGATAGTTACAAAATTTCCACACATTAGACAATTTTCATGTAAAAATATTCAACAAGATTACTTACAAGACAACAAGAGATATATTCAATACAAGATCAAGAATATGGCTCCAAGAGACAATAAAATTTCATCTCCAAAAATATTTAAATGCATCAAGAGATCTCCAATAGACAACCAAGAAAGAAATGTGAAATTCTCAAGACGATATATCCAAGCTTGAGTGATAATGATCCAAATGAATGAGGATTAGCTCTATTTATATAAGCCTCCTCTAATTCAAATTATCCTAATAATGCCCCTAATAATATTTTAATGTGAAAAAATAACTTTTCTTTGGTGACAAGCCCACCAAATATCTCATAAATTGAATGATAAGCCATCCAAATATAGTTGAAATGATGAAACAATGGTGTAGGATGGTTGTCGAATAGCCTAAATGAGTCCTCAAGGTGCTATGATGAATAAGAGGGCTCTATGAATGATGATTAAGGGGTTATCCCCTTTATTTCAAAGAAAAACCTCATGTGGTGCTCCAAATTCATCTGGGGCACAAGAAATGGGCTCATGGGTCTCATGGGGCTCATAATCAATTTGGGGCACCATAAATGAGGGCCTTTCCATGTCTTCCTAGGAAAGAAAAAATTTCCTCTGAGCCTTGGATCAACTGCCAAGTTTCGGGTGCAATGTGTAGTCGATTGGGAAATATGGTCCAAGTGAATCATAATATTTGTATAAATGGGGCATGAACAAGATATGTGGTGGTTTTGAAGAAGCCCATGGTGTGGCAATCAATGTTTTTCATGGATGGAAGCCCATAGCTCTCAATGTTCACCCTACAAGTGCCTTTATGACCCTCCAGAGGGCTTAGATATCATAGAGGGAGGCCAAGTCCAAGATGAAAACCCATCCACAATTTTGTATAAGATCCAATGTGTCTCCTCACCTTCTAGTACAATAATTCATTAGTTCATTAAGTAAATAAGATTTTTAATCAAGGGCATAAATGGACATTCCATAGTGGCATGCCCTTCCAAATGGGATTTGAACACATATTGGTGTTACCTTCCTTGACAAGAGAGACTAATGAAGGGCCCTATTAGGTGGTTTCAACCTCTAAGGGGTCCATGGTACATCCATCAATTGGTAGGTGTCATGTGAAATAGTGATGGAACTGAGTGGGGTCAAGAGGGGAGGCTCTAAGCCACACGCCATGGTACAAGGTTATCTATGATGAGGGAGACACACAACTTGGGTGTATGAAAGTAAGAGGAAGAAATCATGGTACATGAGTTACATGGACCTTTATTTTTCCACTCTTCTTCATATGCCTTTTTCCTTTTATTTATTTTTCTTCATTTTACTACTCGAGGCTCAAGGGGATGAGAGAATTTTGTATAACATTTAGTAGGGATACCCCCTTATCGTGGGGTAGTTCATCACCCACCAAGGATTGGGTCAATCATGCATTCCTTAATGATGCAGGGGGCACTCATAGGGGCCCTAGGACCCTGGGTGATGGCAATAATAATAGGGGGTAGAGGTCATTCTTCCATTTTTCCCACATGCTAAAATTTATTATCCTAACCATATTTTCCTTTTGTGGTACATTTCTTGTTGTATGTGGGCATGTTATGCTCTTATTCTTCTTTTTAGCTACATCAACCTTTGAAGCATTATTCTAGGGTCGACCCAAGGTGTGGACAACGAGAAGGGGAGGCTTACACCATGTGGACCCAATGGAAAAATGGGGATATAGATGGGGAAAATGTGGAAAAGGCTTGTAATGAGTAGAAGGGAGTGAGATATATGGTATCGAGAAGCATGACCATGCAACCAAAATATGGGTTCCCCATGTAGAGCCATTCGTAAAGCTAATAGAAGGTAAAAGAGATCCCATGGGACTAGGATACAAGATTAACCCCCAAGTTGAGGTAAGTGAACAAGAGTACAATCAAAGCCTATTCTTTCCACCAAATCCCCCCAATAATCCATTCCCAAATGTGCCTAAGAAAAGAAAGCATAAACATCCAATTACATAATGAAAAATCATACCTTCAGGGTTAGATGGCCCACCTTCAGACATACAATCATAACAGATTAGAAATGACAAATAATGGCTAGCTCAAGTGGTAGATAATAGGATACAATTCAAGCTATCGGTGGATACAAGGGGTTGTTGGCTACTACATGAAGATAAATCTAGGAGAAAATTTCTCCTATATGGGTTACCCACTGGCGATAGGTGACAGACCAATGCACCTTCCACATTTCAAGGTTTGATGAATTCCACTTTCAAACCCTTCCTAGAAAATATTTTTTAGTATTTGTTGATGATATACTAATCTAGAGAAATTCTTGGAAAGATCGTGTTCAACATGTTGACACAGTGCTCAAACTATTGGAGGAGAAAAAATTGTATGAAAAATCCTCTAAATGTTTCTTTGGGGTGTAGGAAGTGGAATATTTGGGTGATATTGTATCCCATGAGGGTGTTAAGGTAGACCATAACAAAATTAAAGGCATCAAAGAATTGAAAATCCCCACAATCTTAAGGATTCTTCGAGGATTTCTCATGTTGATAGGGTATTATCGCAAGTTTATTAAGAATTATTGGAAGATAGTAGCACCTATAACAACATTACTGAAGAAAGATGCATTTTACTGGACTCTACAAGCAACTAAGGGATTTCAACATGTTGTAACTATTGCAACACCCTCCAAAATTTGCTCTTGCACTCAAATTTTGGAGCCTTCCTTCCTTCATTGTTGTAAACACTCAAGATCATTTCATGAGATTTCTTAAAGTTCTTTGGCCCCTTTTTCATGTTGGAATAACTACTGTATTTTGGCATGTTTGATTGTTGTGTAATGTTTTTGAAAAATTTATAGTGGTTTTGAAGGTCGGACTTTGGGTATATGAGTTTTCCCAACCATGTAAACATTCGTTACATGCACTATCACACAAGTGTCATCACGGTCATCCTAAATTCTATCTTAAGTGTCACAGTTGTTGTATCCTATCATTAGGCTGTCACACATATGGGAATGATTTGTTTGTGGGCTCTAATGATCTATGTTTTCATGTCGTCAAAGTATGCTGAGTATGTGATCACAGTTCAAGTTCATCATGAGTCCATCTCTCTTCTTGCACTTAGACATTTTTGGAAATATTCCTTACCAAGGAAGTTAGCTTCATCAAGCCCTGACTTAGATGTGAACTGCATAGTCTTGTCCCTCTTGGATGTGACCCTACTGCCTAGAACTACACAATGCACAGTCCCTACCATTCAGTGTTTTTGTTCTGCATAATTCTAGAGTCCAGCAGCCTCCCTTGACCTCCAAAATTGCACAATTCTGCCTCCCAGTTTTCCCTGAACTATGAATTTCACATCTTCAATGCTCAATGATTTTCCTTGCATGCTATAACAATGCAGTTCATAGAAATCCCAGCCTCCCTTGGCCTCCAAAACTATGCAAATGCTTCCTCTAGTTTCCTTCCATCAGGTGGAGCTCACTGTCTCCAGAAACTACACAGTTATGCCCTTCAAGCCTCCCAGTTTCTTAGTCCCCCTTGTCTCTTGAAAATGCATAATCTATCCTCCTAGGGTTCCATCTTGAAGCCTCCACTGCCTTCTTGAACTACGTATTTTTTTCCCTTAGTAGGCATTGTGCAAATTTTCCCCTCAGTGAAGAGTGTGCAGAAATAACCCTCAATCTAGCCTGAGCTATGCACTATGTAGTATTAGTGATCAAGGTCTCCCCCTGTCTGTTGGAACTATCTAATGCATAGTCATTGAGCCCTTTCTCCCAGCCTGTGATTTGTCCCAGGCTCAGTTCATGGATAATAATTCATCATCTTAGACTAGGGGGTTTTCAAATTGATTTTGTCCCGTAATGAGTGAATTGCAGGAACAGGTACACTATCAAGTCATGGAAAGATGATGAAGAAGGAGAAGGAGGAGGGAATCATGCCTAATTAATCTCCTATAGTTGAACTCACAATTGGATTTATCAAGAGGAATCAAAGAGACACAAGTTTTCAACTACCATCCAAGAGTTAAGGAGACTCTGCATTACCAAGCCACGAGGAGGAGAAGAGAAAGCATATCCAAGAAGACATCTAGCACTCAGTAGCAATAGTGACCTAACATTGCCACATCATCAAGCATTCCATGTCAGTAGTGTCATGTCATGTCATGTCATGTCATGAGTAGTCATATGCCACATGACCATTGTGGACCATGTGTATTGTATTAAAATGTATTGTAAAGTGGAAGTCCTAAGAACACAAATGAATATGATGAGTCATATAAGTTGAAAAGTCATAGGAAGTTGAACAATCGTGATGGTAGTCAAAGAGTCACAACGAGGAAGCATCACCCCTTGTTTATATATACCCCCTCCTTGTATGAGCAAATGACTTTTCACCTTGTCTCATCCTACATGGAATTAGATAGATCAACTAGCTCTTTGAGGAGCAAGTCATCGCTCCAATGTCCCACTACTAGGGCTAGTGATGTACATTGTAAACATGTGTCTTGGAATTTTTTCTTAGTAACAGAAACCTTTGAAGGCCAGCACGTTCTTTGTGCATGGACTATGAATTTTTGTTAGAATTTTCGGTGGATGTTTGTGTTTCATGTTTGATTTCACATGTACTAAGATGGTTTAAATATTTCAGTTATTTTAGTGCTTATATTATTGAGGATGTGTTGTAATGGTTGGTATCGATGCCCCATCCTTGTGCACTATTCTGTGGGATACTAGAAAGATATTTCCTTATTTTTTAGTTGTAACGATCGTCGCATATGTTGTGGACTATTTCGCTACATGTTAGATGGATCCTTCTGGTTCATGTGTGTCTCTTCTTGGGTGGTACTATTACCTCTCACTTAGAGGCTCACTTCTCTTCCCCTTTGCAGCAGAATAACCTCAACATAGTTGCAACTATACACTCACCGACAACACTTCCCTTTCTTTCCAAACACACCATTGCATCACTCTCTTGTGTTGATAGCTAGAGCCAAGGAAAACCTTTAAGAATTTCACAAACATGCCTTTATACCGGATGAAACTCCCACACCAAACGATGTGAGGTTTGATTGGGACTTCATATCAAGGAGATACCTTGAGTGTTGGCTGGTCTAGAACCGTCAATATTTTTGGCATTAGAAAGAGGTCCTTCATTATTTTATGGTTGATAGGCCCACCAACTCCACCATTCCGTCTTCTTGTCAAGGCAACAACTTTCATTCCAACTACCATAATCTTGATTTTGAAGTTGGTAACTCCTCCTAGCCCAGGCCTGAATGTGAAATCCCTTACGATCAACTTTGGACCATTTTGCATATAACCCATCAATTTGCAAAAGTTGTTGGCTTTATTTCAGGAGTAATTAGTCTGCCATATTCTCCAATGAAGAACAAGAACACCCCCATAGGGATAGTAGTTTTTTTTGTTGAATAAGTGGTTCTTGTGACTCTTAAAGAATTAACAAATTCTATGGAAATGGAAGAAGAGCCTCCACTTCTTCATAGAGGTAAGGGAGGCAACATCTTACTCTTGGGCTTAACGTTTGGTGAGATAGTTGAAGAGGAAGAAGAACCATCATATTTTCATAATGAAGAGGAGGACTACGAAGAAGAAGACATGGCATGTCAAAATATGGATTGGATGACTCAGGGCCCACTAGCACTTCTAGGTGTCCTACATAAGATTCCAAATCATTCAAAGAATTTGTTAATGAAGTATGACCTTGATAAGATAGTGAAGTTTTAAGACCACTTGGACAAATTTTACCTACATTTGTAAACACTTGAGGTACATTATGGTGATGTTGCATGCAAAGTTTTTCCATGTACCTTAGATGGTAGAGTAGTTGTATGGTATCACATCCTTCCTCCAAACTCCATCCATAATTGGAGGGGGCTCAAAAATATATTTCTTGAAAAAATTGCTGATGACAAGACCCATGCCATGTTATTGAAGAGTTGGGTAATATTAAGATGGAGCAAAAGGAGAAAGTTAAATATTTCAACCAGAAGTTCAATCACATCTTAAAATTTTTTTTGGAAAATACAAAACCTCATGACTCCGTCACCATAGATTACTACACTTATACCTTGCCAGAAAGTATTGTACAGTTTGTAAAGCGAACTACAAAACAAACATTGACTGAAAACTACAAAGAGGTTGTCGCTATTGAGAAGAAATTGTATGCTATTGGAGTCATCTTAGATGATGAATCAAAAAAGGACTCTAAGGACATGGGTAAGAGGTCTCAGGCCTCTATGAAAAAGCCTAAGGAGAAAGAACCAAATGATCTTGAAATCTTAACTCATCTCATAAATTCCCTAACCACTGAAATGGTAGAACTCAAAGAAAGGACAAGTGAGACTACTACGAGGATCAATCCCCCCAAGTACATGTTCATAATGGGTATAGCAACTAGCAGTAGCAGTAATCAACTGGCAAAGTTTGTGTAGAGTTCCAATGTTGTCTTGAACATTGAGAAGATAGGCACAAATCAATATTTTGTCAAGAGAATCATTCATAAAATACATGGTCACAATGGAATCAAGTTATAAGTAGGATGGTTGTGTGGATTGTTGATTCAGTCATGGTTGAAGAGAAGACTTAGCCTGATGAAGAGAAGGAAGAAGCTATTGTGGCTGATGAAGCTTCAAGTGTTGGTCATGCAATTAATATGTTTAATTGTGTTCTCATAACCCAAAAGAGTATTTTTGATAAGTATCCTCTGAGTGATGGTCCAGCTCAGAAGAAGAACAACTGATACAACCTAAGAAGCCAAGGGTCGACCACCATAATTGAGTTTCCAAAAATGAAATTCAAAGAAAACATGTGAATGAAAATCAACCCACTATCTAACTCAGTGCAAAACACTTAGAGAACATCCAGTAATGTAGTTTCAATGGAAAGTGTTTCTGATAGCAGTAAGGACAAAGCCATCCCTCCAGAAACCACAAACTAAGTTCCATCCCCAGACACCTGGGTCATTCTTCCTGTTGTTAATTATAATTTTGTGGATGACATGAAGAAGGTTTGTGCAAACATCTCCATGTTTGAACTAACAAAGATCATGAGCCAGTGGGACATCCTTCTACAAGCACTTGGGAAAACCTCTTTAAGTAATGCTACCTCTTCAAACAAGGGATCTACTAAGTCTCTTGATACTCTCACATATGTACTTGATTCACTTAAGATGGATGAAAACACATTATGCCCGTCATTCTTGTTAACATTCGAAATATTCAATTTCAATGTACACAATTATTTGGTTTATTCAAGTGCGTCGATGAATGTCATTCCATTATCCTTTGCCAAGAAAATCAATGTAAAATGGAAAAATATAGATGCACAAATTATGCAACTGGAAAAGGCTCATGTCCAAGAAATTAGTGAACTTAGAGATGCCATCATTTGTTTGTCATCTAACAGATGAGTCAACTAATGTATCAACATAGTGGTTGTGGATATTTCATAAGCTTACAGAGTGTTGTTGAGTAGAGACTCATATAGCAAGCTTCAAGGGTACTTTTCCCTAGACTGGTCACACTTATTTCTTCCATACAGGTGCAGAAATAATCAAACCTAGGTAGAATCAAAGAGATATATGAAACACAAAGTCACTCCCTTGAATGGACATAATGAGCCAATGGATTTCACAGAATTACTATTTGGTAATTATTTTCTTGAAACTCAACTAGGGTGTTATCTTTCACATTCATCCCCGGTTCTACTAGATACACAGTTGGATCTCCTTCCTTGTTCAAATGGCGATAATGAAAGTTGTACAATTAGTAGTAGTAGTAGTAGTAGTAGTACTAGTGCATTTCACAGTCCTTATACATACGATATTTGGACTATGTATTCGATGGTTCCAAAATGTAGGAAGGCTTTGGAGATGGCTTCGTTTTAAATAGACCCACTGAAAAGAAAGCATTCGATCTATAGTTGCCTAGAATTCAAGTGCATGAATAACACTGCAGAGTACGAAGCACTCATATTGGACTTACAGAAGGCCATTGACCTCAACGTTGCCATCCTGAAAGTGGTAGGTGACTCAAACATCATGGTGCGATAGGTACATAACACCATACATTTTGTGTCACCTCATCTTCAAAGTTATCAACAAGAGGTATGGCATCTTATCTCACATTTCCAATCTTTTAATATTATTTCTATTCCAAGAATACATAATGCAGTGATAGATGCCTTAGAAAACACTGCTACTAGGATGTCACGATTGAGGAATGATTTCTCTATTGAAATTATTTATAAACATTTCATCTTGGATAATATCACTAATTTACGTGTTTTTATGATGACCAACAGATAATGTATTTTATGGTGAATGCTGATGTGTTCAAAGATGTAGCGATTGATGAGGATGAGCATGAAAAGGCACTGCAGGATGTAGCTAATGTAAATAAAGGGAACCTCATCCCTAAGGGTGTGGTCTCATTGGAAAAGTTGTATGATCTCCATAATAACTTCTGAGGACCTTTCAATGCCAAGATCCATAGTTCCACTCTATCGCATGAGAAGATTAACTTGGGAACTTAGAAGGATCTAAAATATGTCAATCTTGGTACTTGTTGCACACCACAAGAGTGGTAAGTCTTAATCCGCTTACTCAAGACATATGAAACACGAATCGTCCAACATGCAATACCAATCAAGGAAGGAGCCAAGTCATTTCCACAGAAACTGAGGAAATTTCATCCAACGCTTGAGCCTCTCATACAGATGGAGTTGAGAAAGTTTTTGGATGTTGGGATCATATACAGAATGTGACACTCGATGTCAGTGTCAAATTTGGTTCCTATGAGGAAGAAATCTATGGATATCTACCTATGTGTAGATTTCCATAATCTCAACCATGCCTCGGACAATGAATGCCCATGGAGCAAATATTGCAAATAGTATTGAGGTTTGAAATGTTTTCTTTGCTAGACAAATATTCAAGATATAACCAAGTTCTAGTTGGAGAGCATAGTTGACTTAAGACTACATTTAGAATGAAATGGGGCATGTTTGTGTTTTGACAAATGTCTTTTGTACAATCAACGTTGGTGCAACATTCCAACATGAAATGGACATCACCTTTTGCAGGCTTATTGGCCAGAGCATAGTGGTCTACCTTGATGACGTAATAATATTCTCCAAACATAGGTCAAACCACCTACAACACTTGAATAATATTGTTGATTGATACTGCAAGTACAGGATATCCTTGAATCCCAAGAAGAGTACCTTTGCAGTGTCCAAGGGTAATCTCTTATGACACATCATTACTAAAGGTGGGATCAAGGTAGGCTTGGAAAAGGTTAGGACTATCATGAAAATTCCCTTCCCAGTGAATAAGAAAGCGATGCAATCTTTCTTAGGGAAGATAAACTTCCACCGCAACTTCATCTCCAACTATGCCGAAATTATCAAACTAATACAGGAGATGGTGAAGAAGGATACAATTTATGATCTGATAATCACCCTATGAGTGCCATTAGTTGAAGATTTGTTAAACAAAAGGTATTACAGACTCTTGTGTTGGTGTGTGTTCTGTGTTATTGAAACAAAGGATTGATCATATTGCCAATAGACAGACATTTAAATGGAAAGATAGCAGAGAAATATAGTAAGCAACACAAAGACACAAGAATTTTTAACAAGGAGTTCACCCTATTCTCCAGGGCTACGTCTCTAGTCCAGCTTCAGTGGTGGCCTTGTTTTATTGTGTCCTTAAGCAGAGAAATTACAATATGGGGACTCAATATGAGTTCTCCTGAAGCAGATTTTGCTTGGCAGGGTGGTTCTTGGCTTTCCCAAGCCACTCGGAGTACACCGACTCTTGTTCTTCCTACCAGCTCTGTGACCTTTGGTCTACAGTGGAAAGAGCCAATTCTGATGCTCAATCCTAATAGATTCCTCTATGGGAAGGCTTCAATCTTCAAGCTCTCTGGTGCTCAATGCTGCCTGTGGTCGGCTTGGCCCTTTGTATCCTCTTCTTAGCTTTACTGTTCTCTGTGTTCAGTCCTCCTCTCAGGGTTCACTGTTCACTATCTCTCTGGTCGCTTGGACTCCTCTCAAAATGCTCCAACTCTCTTTTTTTTTTTTTTATTGTCTTTGTTCATGGCTTTAACCATTCGATCCCTATGCCTGTTCGGTTCCTCTCCTGCCTGCATCGATTCTCCTTCTACAACTGTGCTTGGAGTTCCCGGTTCAGCATCAGCATGAATGCTTAGGAAGTGCCACGTGTCTCCGTCTAACTGGTACCAGCATGCTTCATCAATTCGTTCCTTCGGTTATGTTGTGGATATGCTCTTTCTCCATCGTGGCGATCAACGAATTCCAAATCCCTTTAAATCACGGCTTAATTCCCTATCGATTCTGCTTCTTTCTATTAGGCATAATCTCAGCCATATGATCAGGGTTCCTCCAGATCCAACATCATACGCACGTCGAGCACAGTTGACTTGCTCGACTGATAGCACACAATCACAACGGTTTTCTCTCACCTCTGCTGCCACACATCGATCGTTGAGTGGGATTGCTTCACTCTCCTCCAAAACCTCTTACCATTCAAGGGCACCCCGATCAAAACCACCGGTTTCTAAGGTGTAGGTCCTGCCCTTGTCCTTTAGCACTTTTTTTCTTTCTCTGCCCGTGGTTCTCTGGCTCCCAACGTGACCGAGTGCTTAAGGCTTCCCCATTTTGGCCCCATTTTCCCAGCACATTAAAATCACCTTCTTTTCTCGATCTAGGGCTCCTAGGGACTATTTTGACCTCCTGCGTAGTCTCCATGGGCCTCGGTCAACACGCTTTGACCGAGGTCCTCATCATTCTGCGCGGTTGCCATGGCCACTAGTTTAGGGTGTTTTTTTTTTATGTTTTTTTGGATTCATTAGAGATTTGTTCAACTCGATACAGTCAAAGTTATTAACAGTCTTTTATGGATCCGATTCAGAT
>APFE030096865.1:298658-357565 GCA_000404065.3 Pinus taeda
GGTATCTTTACCAAAGACAAAATCCAAAGGAGACCTTGGTATGAAACCAAAACAGGTCTCAAAAGGAGATCTCTATGTAGAAGAGTGTTTGGCTCTATTGTAAGCATGTTGCACATAGCACAAGTGCTCATCCTAAAGCTTAGGGTGTTTGCTGCAATATCCTCTCAGTAACTAGATCACCGTCCTGTTAACTACTTCTGTCTGGCCATCTATTTGTGGATGAAAAGTTGTGCTCTTATTTAATTTGGTGTCCATTAGTTCCCTCGGACTTGACCAAAGCTTCCCTACAAATCAGGTGTCTCGATCAGATACAATAGAAGTGGGTAATTCAAAATGAACCCATACATGTTCAAAGAATAACTTTGCAGTTTGTTCAATTGTAATATGTTTACTACAGGGTATCAAAATACACATTTTTCTTAACCAATCCACAACAACATATAGATAATCATGACCTTTCCTAGATTTAGGGAGTCCTCCAATGAAATCCATGGAAATGCTTTCCCAAGGGTGAGAAGGAACTGGCAAGGGAGTGTACAAGCCTAGTTTTCTATTGTTGGGCTTGCTTTTAGCACACATGGCACACCCCTTTACATATCTAGAGACTATCTCACTCATTTTCAGCCAATAATAGAACCTTTGCAGTTGTGCAACTGTTTTACTTACCCCAAAGTGACCTGATATCAGAGAAGCATGTGCTTCCCTAATTATCTCTGCTCTCTCAGTTTGTGGAATGCAAAGTTTCCCACAATGATATAAGCGTCGGTCCTTCACATGATAGTCCAATTCTTCTACTCTTTTGCCTTGACTCAAAGTTGCATATACATATTTAAAGTCCATATCCTGAGCATACTGTTCTATGTAGCTTTCATGCAGCACAAAATTATGCTTAAGTATGGTAGATGAATTTATAATGGGCCTAGATAACATGTCTGCAACCTTGTTATGTATTCCCTTTTTATATCTGATGACTAAATGAAACTGTTGTAGAAAACCCATCCATCTGTAATGTCTTGATTGTTGCAACTTAGTTTGGGAGTGTAGATATTGAAGTGGCTGATGATCAGTATGTATTACTGTTTCTTTGTCCATTAAGTAATGTTTCCACTTTTTCACACTCTGAACTAATGCATACAATTCTTTACCATAGGTAGGATAGTTAGCTACCGCAGGATTAAAAGTCTCAGAATGATAACATATGGGTTCACCGTGCTGTGTCAACACTGCTCCCATGGCATAGTCACTGGCATCAATTTGGATCTAAAATGGTCTTTGTAGATCTGGTAGTGCTATTACAGGTGTTGTAATAATTCTTTCTTTCAAGGTGTCGAAGGCTTTCTGCTATCTGCCTCCCCACTAAAACACCTTGTTCAATCCTGTTAAAGCATGTAAGGGAGCTGCAATTGAGGAAAAATTTGAAATGAACTTCCTCCAATACTATGAGGCTCCTAAGAAGCTTCTCACTTCTGTAGCAGACTTGGGTTTAGGCCAGTTTATGATGGCTGCCACTTTAGAGGGATCTATTTTCAATTCACCTCCCCCTACTATATGACCCAAATAATTTAGAGACGTTTTGCCAAATTCACATTTGGAGAGTTTAACATAAATTTTTTCTCTTTTCAAAACATCTAATGTTTTCTTAACATGCTTTAAATGTTCTTCCCATGTTTTACTAAAAATTAGAATGTCATCTAGATACACTACAACAAAATCATCAAGAAAAGGTCTGAGTACATCATTCATTAATCTCATGAAAGTAGCAGGGGCATTGGTCAATCCAAAAGGCATAACTAGCCATTCATATAATCCATGCTTTGTTTTGAAAGCAATCTTCCATGCATCTTGCTCTGCAACTCTGACTTGATGGTATCCACTATGCAAATCTAGCTTGGTGAAATAAACAACTTCCTTCAATTGATCTAAAATATCATCTATGCGAGGAAGGGGATAACGATTTTTTATTGTTATCGTATTCTGTGATCGGTAATCAATGCACATTCTCCACAAGCCATCTTTATTTCTCACAAGAATGATTGGTGACCCACATGATGATGTGCTAGGCTTGATGAACCCTTTCTTGAGCAAATCATGCACCTGCTTCTTGATTTCAGCATTCTCTAAAGCAGACAACTTATACATCCCAACATTAGGCAAAGGAACATCTTGATGCAAAATAATATGATGTACTATTCCCTTTTTGGGTGGCAGACCTTTAGGTTCTTGAAATAAGACATCATACTCTAAAACAATCTTTTCTATATCAGCTTGCTGATGAGCATTACAACCCTCAAATATTTTGGTTTTATCAGGTGCCCTTTCCTTTACAACCATCAGTAAGAATTGTTTGCATGAATTTATCATTCTTTTCATCTGTCCTGAGTTTATGAGAGTATAATTATTCTTGAGCTTGTGATTTCTTACAAAGTATTCAATTCCATCTTTAACAAGTAGATACTTGTTCTTAGCTCTATAGAAAATAGCCTTTATATCATACAAGTAAGGACTTCCTAAAACAATTCCACATATATCCAAAGGAATTACATCTAACTCAACCTCATCTACAAATGCTGACCAAAATGAAAACTTGAGTTTGCACTGTCTAGTCACTTGTAGTTGTGCTTTATCATTCAACCAACCTAATAGGTATGGTTTCTTATGAGGTGTAGTTGCTAATCCCAATTTCTTTACAATTTCTTCAGAAATTAGATTTACTTGTGAGCCACTAGCAAACAAAGTATCAATCTTTTGATTTTTGGAAACAACTCGAATATGGAAAAGCTCATGTCTTTTTCTCTCATGTTCTTCATCAATAAGAGATTGAGCAGAATTACTAGTAGATGCTTCATAATCCTTACCTTTTATACCTGTGGTTGCAATGATTGTTTCATCTCCCAAGTCTGACCCCAAATCTTTCTGAATATCTACAGCAGTCTTCTTCTTCTTGCCCTCAGACTTCTTAGGTTTCAACTACAGATGCAGAATCCAACAATTCTCATCATCATGCCCCTCCTTTTTACGGTGAGTGCATGAAGCTTTTCCTTTTTGTGCATTTTTAGCCTTCCTTGATTTCCACTTCTGCATTCTTTTCTCCTTACTCTTGCTTACAGTGGGTTGGGATGGTCCCCCAACTTCTAGATTTCCATTCTTTCCTCTAGCTTCTAGATGAGTAGCTTGTACAAATACTTCATCTATACTAGTGGGATTAAACTGAGATGGTATGCCTCATGTAGCTGTGTAGACCACCAATGTACTTCAAAAGAGTTTCTGGTGAGTCTAACGAGATGCCCAACATCAATGCTCTCTTTCTAAATTATTGAGTATACCCTTGCACACTTTTCCCTTTCAACTGCCAAAGAGTTTGCCAACTCGTCATGGCTTGTTGCATGTAGGCCAATGGATAGAACTGCTTTTTGATTACAGAAACAAATTCACTCGAGACAGAGATGGTCTTACCATTTATTTTCATATCAGCTTGGGTTCTACCTTCCCACCAAACCAAGGCAGTGCCTCCTAGGCGTAGGCTTGCCAGCTGAATCTTACTCTTGTCTAAGTCTATGTTTTGTACTCTGCAATACACATCAATTTGTCTAATCTAGTTGTCCAACTTTTCAGCATTTAGCTCTCCATCATATATAGGAAAATCAAATTTGACATCCAGATTAATCAAGGATGCTTTCTTATTATGCACAGGGCTACTAGGAGGTGTAGGAAAACTTTCTCCTTTCCCCTTTCCTTTGGAGTGGTCATGGAATGAGATTCATGTTCTTCTTTATCTTGTTTAGAGCCTGATGAATCTTCATCCTTATGCTTTCTAAAGTCCCTATACATTTCTCTACCATAGACTTTATAGCTAGGAAACTTTCTATGAATTGAGGGTCTAGCCCTACGGAACCTTCTTCTGACATTGTCCTCCAAGAATAGACTCTCCCAATTTTAGGATTAGTTTCCACCAACTCTCCTTCTCCTAATTTGAGCTTTGATCTAGTGAGCATTCATAGCTAAACCAACACAAGCTTGTCTAACCTTATAGCCTAGGGCTCTGATACCACTTGATCTGATAATCACACTATGAGTGCCATCAGTTGAAGATTTGTTAAACAAAAGGTATTACAGACTCATGTGCTAGTGTGTGTTCTATGTTATTGAAACAACGGATCAATCAGATTGCCAATACACAGACATTTAAATGGAAAGACAACAGATAAATATAGTAAGCAACACAAAGACACAAGAATTTTTAACAAGGAGTTCACCCTATTCTCTAGGGCTACATCTCTGGTCCATCTTCAGTGGTGGCCTTGTTTTATTGTGTCCTTAAGCAGAGAAATTACAATACAAGGACTCAATATGAGTTCTCCTGAAGCAGATTTTGCTTGGCAGGGTGGTTCTTGGCTTTCCCAAGGCACTCGAACTACACCAACTCTTGTTCTTCCTACCAGCTATGTGACCTTTGGTCTATAGTGGAAAGAGCCAACTGTGATGCTCAATCCAGATAGATTCCTCTATGGGAAGGCTTGAATCTTCAAGCTCTCTGGTGCTCGATGCTGCCCATGGTCAGCTCGGCCCTCTGTCTCCTCTGCTTGGCTTTACTGTTCTCTGTGTTCACTCCTCCTCTCAGGGTTCCTTGTTCACTGTCTCTCCGGTCGCTTGGACTCCTCTCAAAATCCTCCAACTCTCCTTTTTTTTTTCGATTGTCTTTGTTCATGGCTTTAACCATTCGATCCCTATGCCTATTCGGTTCCTCTCCTGCATACATTGATTCTCCTTCTGGAACTGCGCTTGGAGTTCCCTATTCGTTGTTAGCATGAACGGTCAGAAAGTGCCACGTGTCTCCATCTAACTAGTGCCAGCATGCTTCGTCGGTTCATTCCTCCGGTTATGCCATGGATATGCTCTTTCTCCATCGTGGCGGTCAATGGATTCCAAATCCCTTTAAATCGCGGCTTAATTCCCTATTGATTCTATTTCTTTCTATTGGTTGTAATCTTGGTTATTCGATCTGGGCTCCTCTAGATCCAACTTCATACGCACATCGAGCACGGTTGACTTGCTCGACCGATAACGCACGATCATGGCGGTTTTTCTCTCACCTCTGCTACCACGCATCGATCGTTGAGTGGGATCACTCTGCTCTCCTCCAAAACCTCTTACAGTTCAAGGGCACCCCGATCCAAACCGTCGATTTCCAGGGCACGGGTCATGCCCTTGTCCTTTAGCACTTTTTTTCTTTCTCTGCCCATGGTTCTCTGGCTCCCAACATGATCGAGTGCTTAAGGCTTCCCCATTTCGGCCTCGTTTTCCCAGCTAAGTGCTAATCGTGCATCAAAATCGCCTCCTTTTCCCAATCTGGGTCTCCCAGGGGCTGTTTTGACCTCCTGCACAGTTTCCATGGGCCTCGGTCAGCGCGCTTTGACCGAGGTCCTCGTCGTTCCGCGCCAGTTGCCATGGCCACTGGTTCAGGGTGTTTTTTTTTATGCTATTTTGTATTTCATTAGAGATTTGTTCAACTCGATACAGTCAAAGTTCTTGACAGTATTTTATGGATTTGATTCGGATCAATTTACAAATGGGATAAAAGGGGAAATGATACATTCACCCATATCAAATATGCTATAGAAGAAGCACCTACATTGTCTAGCTCAGATTTTGGTAAAGACTTATTTCTCTACACTTTTTCTTTTAATACCTCTCTTGCCATTGTACTTAATCAAAAGGATGAATTGAAAAATGAATGACCTATCTCCTTCATGAGCTCAAGTATACGAGGACCAAAGATCAATTACCCTTCCATGGATAAATAATATTATGTAGTGTACAAGGTGGTGAAGCACTTCAGGCTCTATCTGTTGAAGAATAGGTGTGTTATCTTTGTTCCACACGCAGCGTTTGGGTCATTGCTTGTTCACCAAAATCTAGGGGAAAGGAGGGCGAACTGGATGACTGTGTTACAAGAGTGTGATCTAGACATTAATTTAGTTCACATAGTCAAGGGTCGTGGTCTTTTTCAACTAAAATAAGAAGCAGTAAATGCAAAAGAGGGAGAAGAAGAGCTTGCAGAATGGGAGTGTAGATTGAGATGTATAACATTGAGAGAGCTTCCCCCACTATAGACATAAACTCTTGGTACACATATGTTCCCCAATACCTCAATCATGGAATTCTTCCCTCTCACTTTTCCACATGGCAGAAGAGGGAACTCAGACTTAAAGAATTATCTTATTAGTTGGTACATATGGTGTTGTTCAAAAAGCACCACAACGAAGTATTGCTTAGGTGTTTGGAGGTGCACAATTCAGAAAAGGTATTGAGTTATGTCCATGATGGACCAACCAAGGGACACTTCACAAACAACACTAAAACACATAAGTTTATGCAGGCTAACTTTTACTAGCCTACATTATTCAAAGATGTTCATACCTATACCGACAAGTGTTCGGTTTGTCAAAGGTGTGCCGACAGAAATCAAAAGTTAGTAGACCCACTACAGCCATTGTAGTGGAAGAACCTTTTCAATATTGGGACTTGGACATCATTGGGGAAATTTTCCCACACTCGTCAAAGAAATAATGTGGAATCTTGACTGCTACGAACTATTTCACGTGATGGATAGAGACAGTTCCACTAAAATAGGTGAATGATCAGGAAGTCATCAGCTTTCTGCAACATAACATCATTTCCAAGATTAGAGTTGCTACGTCACTTGTTTTTGACAATGCAACATACTTTTCATCACTAATACATTATGATTTTGCATTGAAAAATGATATTATATTGAAGCATTGGGCTAATTACTATCCGCAGGGGAATGGTCTTGGTGAATCCAATAACAAGAACCTTATCTGTATCATCAAAAATACCATATTCTTTGAACAACAAAACTAGCACTTTGCTTTGGTGAATTCCTTATGGGATGACCAATTCATGCCAAAACCTTCCCTGAACACCTCCCCTTACTTCCTGGTGAATGGGAAATAATCCATCCCCCCGTTGAATATTTACTTGCCCCCTCCCCAACTGTCACAACTGTCCTAAGGCGAGCCCTATCTACTAGTTCAGAATAGGATGTATACATTGTACAAGATATAGGAAAAAAGGTTGAAAACTAAAGAAAAAAGTTTACTTCACCAAATTCGTACCAAGAGGTGGTTTGACAGGAAGTTTGCAGGGATAAACAACTTTAGTGTGGGTGACTTAGTCTTAAAGTGGGACAAACCCCACAAGGACAAAGGCAAACACACTAAATTTCAGTCCATGTGGATTGGGACATACATGGTACATGAAAAGCTTGGCCATCACACATATCATATTCAATCACTTGACGGGAAGATTGACTCTTTCCTTGTCAATGGCCAAGACTTAAAACATTATTTTAAATGAAAATATGGGGTTGTGCCCTACACTATGTACATTGTCTTTTGTTGTTTATTTTTTGTTTCCTTCCTTGAACTTTGCTGTGGTTCTTTTATGTGAATAAGTTTTGTAGTGAACAGGTACACTATCAAGTCATAGTAAGATGATGAACAAGGATAAGGAGGAGGGAAGCATGCCTAAAAACTCTCTTGCATTTGAACTCACAAGCAGATCTATCAAGAGGAAGCAAAGGGACAATTTTTCAACTACCATCCAAGATGTAAGATCATTGAAGACTTTGCATTACCAAGCCATGAAGAGGAGAAGAGAAAGCATATCCAAGAAGACATCTAGCACTTAGTAGCAATAGTGACCTAACATTACCACATCATCAAGAAATCCATGTCAGCAGTGTCATTTCATGTCATGTTATGACTAGTCATATGCCACATCACTATTGTGGACCTTGTGTATTGTATTCAAATGTATTGTAAAGTGCAAGTCCAAAGGACACACATGAATATGAAGATTCATGTAAGTTGAAAAGTCATAGGAAGTTGAAAAATCATGAAGGTAGTCAAAGAGTCACAAGGGGAAAGCATCACCCCTTGGTTATATTTACCCCCTCATTGTATGATCAAAGAACTTTTCACCTTGGCTCCTCCCGCAAGGAATTAGAGAGATTAGCTAGCTATTTGAGGAGCAAGGAGTGGCTCCAATGTCCTACTACTAGGACTAGTGATGTACATTATAAACCTATGTCCTGGAAAGTTTTCTTAATAAAAGAATCCTTTGAAGGCCTTCACGTACATCATGCATGGACTATGAATGTTTGTAAGACTATTCTATGGACACTTATATTTCATGTTTGCTTTCACATGTACTAAGATTGTTGAACTATTTTGGTTATCTTATTGCTTATCTTATTGAGGATGTTTTGTAATGGTTGTTATCGATGTCCCATCCTGGTGGACTATTCCACAAGATACTAGACAAATATTCCCTTGTTTTTTTGTTGTAAGGATCACCACATCTGTTGTGGGCTATTCCACTGGAGGTTAGACAGATCCTTTTGGTCCATGTGTGTCTCTTCCTGTGTGGTACTATTACCTCTCACTTAGAGGCCCACTTCTCTTCCCCCTTTGCAATAGAATAACCTCGATACAACTACAACTACACACTCACCAGGCACACTTCCATTTCTTTTTGAAGACACCATTTCATCACTCTCTTTTGCTTATAGCTAGAGCCAAGGTAAATCTTTAAATATTTGGAAACCATTCCTTTGTACCGTATGGGACTCCTACACCAAATGGTGTGAGGTCTGATTAGGACTTCATATCGAGGAGATCCCCTAAATGTTGGTCGGTCCAACACCGTCAAAAGAACACATTAAAGAGGAAATGTGTCGAGTTCTAGTATTAGCTACACTAGACTTCATGAAAAACTTTATCGTGGAATGTGGTGCCTCGGAAAATGGTACTGGTGTTGTTTTAATGCAAGAAGGAATACCCATTGCTTTTGAAAGTCGTCAAAACAATGGAAAGTTTTTACAGAAACTGAGGGAAATGTTGCAATAGTACATGCACTAAATAAACAATGCCCTTACCTAATGGGAAGACACTTCAAGCTAAAAACAAATCATGATAGTCTTAAATACTTCCTAAAATAAATATTACCTTTAGAAGAGTAGCAAAAATTGGTCACAATGACGTTGGGATATGACTTTGAAATTATCTACAAAAAAGAAAAGAAAATTTTGTTATAGATGCACTCTCAAGAAGGGATGAGGATGTGGAAGTATTACTTTGTGCCATTTCTATTATCCAATATGATTGGATAACTAAATAAATGGATGAATGGAACAATGATGAAGAGGTATGGACACTCATTCAAAATTTGCAGTAAGATCCCAATGCATACGATTCATTTATTTGGAAAAATGATTCATTTTGGTACAAAGATTGCCTATATCTATGTAAGAACTCCCAACTTACACAAAAGTTTATTTTGGATTTGCACACCTCTCCTATAGGAGGGTCACTCATGATTTCTTTTAAGTTACCACTGGGTCAAAAACAATTTTTTTTGAGATGGATTTAAATATGATATTAACAATTTTGTGATGGAATGTTCGGTTTTCCAGCAAAATAAAGCTGAGATGATTAAGACCCTTGGTCTTTTACAACCATTAGCCATTCCAAGTTAGCATTGGGAACAGGTCTTAATGGATTTTATCACAGGTTTGCTGAAGTCTGAAGGAAAGAGTTTCATCATGGTGGTAGTTGATAGACTTACCAAGTATGTACACTTTTGTGTGTTATCTCATCCTTTCAAAGAAAATACAATTGCTACTACATTTATGGAAACAATTAAAAAATTACATGGAAACCCAAAGATTATTGTAAGTGAAAGAGATCTCGTTTTCACTAGAAAGTTTTTGACAAGATTATTTTCTTGTCTTGGTACTCATTTAGCCCATAACTCATCGTATCATCCTCAATCTAATGGGAAATTTGAGATAGTAAACAAATGTTTCGAAGGATATTTTTGTTTCTTTGTATCTAATAAAAAAAACAATGGATCAAGTGGTTACCCCTAGCAGAATGGTGGCATAACACTTCATTCCATACCACAACAAAAATGACCCCATGATGTTGGGTTATGACTTTGAAATTATCTACAAAAAAGGGAAGCAAAATGTTGTTGCAGATCCACTCTCAAGAAGGGATGAGGATGTGGAAGTATTACTTTGTGCCATTTCTATTATCCAACATGATTAGATAGCTAAAGAAAGGGATGAATGGAATAATGATGAAGAGGTATGGACACTCATTCAAAATTTGCAGTAAGATCCCATTGCATATGATTCATTTATTTGGAAATATGATTCGTTGTGGTACAAAGATCACCTATATCTATGTAATAACTCCCAAATTAAACAAAAGGTTCTTTTGGATTTTCACACCTCTCCTATAGGAGGGTTTCTCATGCTTTTTTTTAAATTACCACTGGTTCAAAAATAAAAAAGTTTCGAGATGGATTTAAAGATGATATTCACAATTTTGTGATGGAATGTTTGGTTTTCCAACAAAATGAAGTTGAGATGATTAAGACTCTGGGTCTTTTACAACCATTAGTCATTCCAATTTAGCATTGGGAAGAGGTCTTAATGGATTTTATCATAGGTTTGTTGAAGTCTGAAGGAAAGAGTTTCATCATAGTGGTAGTTGATAGACTTACCAAGTATGCACACTTTTGTGTGTTATTTCATCCTTTCAAAGTCAATACAATTGCTAATACATTTATGGAAACAATTAAAAAACTACATCGAAACCCAAAGATTATTGTAAGTGAAATAGATCCCATTTTAACTAGAAAGTTTTGGACAAAATTATTTTCTTGTCTTGGTACTCATTTAGCCCATAACCCATCTTATCATCCTCAATCTGATTGGAAATCTGAGATAGTAAACAAATGTTTGGAAGGATATCTTTGTTTCTTTGTATCTGATAAAAAAACACAATGGATCAAGTGGTTACCCCTAGTAGAATGGTGGTATAACACTTCATTCCATACCACAATGAAAATGACCCCATTTATGGTGCTTTATGTATATCATCCACCATCGATCACGTCTTCTTTAAGGGACAATTATAAGGTTCAAGAAATGTAATATCACATAGAGAATCAACAAAAGGTTCTCCAAATCTTAAAGTATAACCTTACTCTAACGCAAAATCTAATGAAACGACAGGAAAATTAGCATCACAGTGAAAGAAGCTTTGATGTGGGCGATTGGGTATTATTACAACTACAACCATACAAACAAATTTCCCTCAAGCAAGCTAAGAAGGATAATAAATTATCACCGAAGTATTATGGCCCTTACAAGGTGTTGCAAATGATTGGTACCATCACATACAAATTGGAGTTGCCTTCATCTTCACGAGTACACCCAGTTTTCCATGTTTCATGCTTAATGAAGGTTATATGTGACAAGCTTCCAATTCAAACTATATTTCCATTACTTGGTGAAGAAGGAAAAATCATATTGTAGCTTGAAGCAATCACATAAATAAGAATCTTGCAACTACAAAATATATCAATTTAAGAGTATCTCATTCAGTGGAAGAACTTACCTGTTGACAACTCTACATGGGAGGATGATAATTTTATTTACAAGCATCCATAACTACTCAAGCTTTGAGTAAAAAGAAAATTGAAGCAAAGTGGCACATTAGGTCCCTATAATACTAGTGTCATCCCTATATTTTTATATGGTGTGCCCCATAGAAGCCCACTATTGTTTTTGTCGTTCCCTTGCATTATTATTTTTATGTAGGCCCTAAAGAGATTGAGAATGAGAATGACCTCGGGGCCAACATCCTAGCTTAATTTAACAGAAAGAGAGAGGTGGAAAGATATAATTTTATTTATAGAACATTTTTAAAAAGAATATGAAATGTTGACTAAGGAAAAATAAAACTCATATATGAGTTGGTGGTGTATTTTCTATGTGTTGGTGATGCTTGGCATTGATGTGGGATTGCGGGGTTCTCTCTTGAACACTTAGTTGCAAAAGAGGGAAGTAATGCAAAACCATGGTGGAGACAACAACAATATGGTTTCTTTTATAGTGTTTTAGGGTTATTGGTATGTAATTCATGGTCATAAACGTCTCTTGGTATGTCACCTTCAATCTCTTCCATAGTCAACGATCATCCAAATAGAAAATGGGTAAAGGTGTGATACAACACTCAGAATTTAACTCTTCTAGTGATGTATGCCTAGAAGTTGGCTTCTAAGGTTACATATCAAAGAGGGGGCAAGAGTGACAGTGAGTATGTCACTAGAGAAAGGTAGCCTTGGAGTGTTACATCATGGGACAAGAAAGGTTCCCAAAGTCATATCCTTGGATAAAGCAAGTTCTAGAGTGTCATGTCACTAGTAAAAGAAATTTATAGAGCACTATATTAGATGAAAGAATAAGTTCTCAATGTTATACCACTAGGAAAAACAAGTTCTAGAGCATTGTATTACATGAAATAGTAAGCTCTCAATGTGGTATCATTGGGAAAATAAAGTTCTAGAGCACTATGTCGCCCAAGGAGGGGACTTCTAAGAATCACCATTAAACTTTTCCTAGGTGTCACTAGAGAAAAAGTAAAGGTATATTAAGCTTAGAGAAATAGAAGCATGCGTTGAGCTAGAGTGAAGAAAACTTTGGCATTGAGGAGACCTTGTTTTCCCCCCTAGGGATTGATAATAGTTAGAAGAAAGTAATGGGGTTGTTGTAGCTATTACAACACCACAAACACTCACAAATATATCATGTCGCATTAGTATTCTTCATAAAATGTTCTTGAGCATCTGAATATAAAATAGAATCTTATTCTTTCATGAAGGAAAATTTCTTCCAACTTGAAATTATCAATATTTCCATCACATTTGAACCACCTCCATTTGTTTTTGTTTTCACCTAAAACAAATAAAGGAGGCAATGCCACCAATGTTGTAATATTCTAGATTGCACAAGCATTCAAGAAATAGGAATACATTAGGGAAATAACACCACAGATGTAACTCAAGAAAGAAAATATAATTTAGAGAAGGATATCCAACAGATTCTTTATTCATCATTCATGAGTATTTACACATTATGAAGATGGTTTGAGTTGTTGTACCCACTCCAACTAATAATTTGTTAGGTTTGTTCTGTAGATTTATTTTTAACATATACATTCTTATATTATGATAACATCTTAATACTATGTGTGATAATGTTAAGAAGGGCCTAAAAGATCTCCAACAATGGCCATGAATTTAAGTAAGTTTGGTTTCAAGAGTACCTTTAGCGATTTCATATATAAACTAGGTAATGTGGAAGAGTATTACTTGCAAAAGTGTTGTCTACTGTAATAATACTCGAAGGGGTTTTAATAGATGTTACAAGGATGTACAAATAGGTTACACCACTTCTACTTTATACATCTATTCTTCTCCAACCACGTATTTACACACACAAAAAAAGATAGATCTATGTGTTATTTAAATATGGTGTAACACATACCTAGCCTAAAAATAAAATATCTTCCAAAATTTAGGTGTGCTAACCTAGGAAATAAATCTAGTACCACTTGTAGTGTCCTTAACCTTTAGCATTTAAACACAAAACATGCGTATAGAGATTATAAATGTAAAAACCCATATATAAGACACAAATATGATGGAAATATGAAAAACTACCCTTGTACTATTGATTATTAGAAGAACTAAAACATTGTTCATATGCCTTTTAAGGTAGGGTGACTTTTCACCAAGTAAATCCCCAATTACAACAATAATTGATAAAGATATTTCATATCATCATTCCTCTCTAAATAGATTCACATAGAAAAACTCTAAACTATCTATATCCCCGTCATTAATGAGTATCAACTGCCCAGTGATCATTATTTAATAAAAAGAACCCACTTACATTGAATAACTAACCACTAAAAATCTAATAAATCTTATTAAAAAATTATGGCCACACAAATTAGTTAAATAACCTAAAACAAGGAGGTTAAAGTATGACTTAACACTTTAATTAATATAAAGTACTACTTTCTAGGTCCTTTTCATGAGTGCATTTGGGAGGCAATGTTGATAATCCTAATAAAATATAAAAGGCTCCTTACCCAATCATAAATTAAATTATATATGGTAAAATATTCTAGATAGTAAGGAGGTACTTAAAATATTTGGAAACATGGTAAAGTCCTTGGTTCAAATTCATTATCTTAGTTACAAGACTTAAAAACCTCTATAAACTAAAGATATAAAAACATCAATTTTTAAATGCTCATCATAAAATGTTTGAATTTTTGTAAGAGGTTGGATTGAAAATATGAAACACTTGGATTAGATGATAGAAATATAACAAATCTGAGGAATGTAGGGTTCACTACACATAAAGTTTCAAATTATTGGTGGTCCATATTGGATTATATATTTTGGGTCTATTGAGGGTGACCAATTTTGAGTTGTATATAAGTTGCACAATGGATGTTAATGGGTTGTCATTATCGAGAATCGATGGACAATGTGGGGTCCAAATAGAGATATGGATTCATGAAATTTTGTAAATAAGACTTCACATGGAACCTCAAATACCCATGTAATTCAATTGCATTGATAGTGATGAGTTTAGAAGATTGATGGGTATCCAAGAACTTGTGCAAGTAGTGTGAATATGTTGGAAAACAAAATGGTATTTCCACGTAGGTTAAATATTTTAAGAAACCAATCACAAAACACTCACAAGGATAAATCAAATATCAATATATTAATGTATCACATGGTTAAAATTCTCAAGGAAGGAAATAGTCCATGACTCTAGCCAATGGAATGACTTGGAATAATATATTAATGAAAAATGGGAAGAAAAAAATTGCATAAGGGTTTTTAACAATCAATTACCAGTAAACGACCCTCCATGTTCTTTAAATAGAAATCATTGATTAATCAAGTGTTATTTCATAGATCAATCTAACCATTAGTATTGAGGAGAATATGATTTATTGACATTATGTCTAGAACATATTGTGATCCTTGGATTACATAGCTCTAAATTCATATGCATTCATACTAAGGAAATACACTATAGAAACACACTTTACATAAAGACACATTAAACCTAGTTAATCTTAACTAACTCCTAGATGTTTGAATGTCCTAAATGTTGAAAAAATGTAACAAGAAAGGTTCAATTTGACTTTATCCTTAGTCAAATCAAGTAAATCGAATTTCCACATCAGCATGACAACTTGGAGGCAGTTAACTAGTGTGTCATGGATCTTGTCACTTAGTTAGCTTAGTAAATTCCAGTTAGAGGGCTTGGAGTTCAGTTATGCATGTGTAATTGCTAAATTTTAGCAATCCAGTTCAGTTATTTTCAGTTGTATTTAGTTAACTGGCGTTTAACTATTTATAGAATGAATTGAAGGTCAATTGTGCAGTGAGACAACAATCTAACTTAGAGATATGTCAGTTAACTGATCAATCAGTCCAAAATAGCTAGTGCATGGAAGAAATTCTAGTTACTTAGCTAAAGTAGAGATGACAAGGCAGTGTAACATGAGTTGTATACTACTCTGAGTGTACATGTGTTGCATCAGTCAAGTGATCAATCCTTGGGAATTGCATAATCAATTCGGAGGAAATTTCTATCTTTTATGTGTTAATTTCCTCAGGATTTCCGTAGGGAAATATGAGTCTTAATGAGAAAATAATTGGCTAAGTGTTAGCCAGATATTCTCATTGAGTAGAGAGATCAATTATTCTTTTGCAAGTTGAGCTTAGAGCTAGAGCTAATAATTGTAATAGTTTGTTTATTCATTTGATTAATGCAAACAGGTTTGAGGGGTTTTTCCCAGTTGGGTTCCCCCAAAAATCATTTTGTATTAGTGGTTTTTCTTATTTCATGCCTATGCATGTTGCTCTAAATTTTGATTTCCATTCTGCATATCAGTAGAGTAGAATTGTGCCTCTTGTTTTTCAGTTTGAAATCTTGAGAAGTTGCAATTTTTATCAAATTTCTACACTAAATGTAGTGGACACCAAACACCCATATTCATTGCATTGGAGTAAGGCCACAGATCTATACAACTAAGTGGAGCTGAAAGATCTTGTAAAGGGGGAAATTGGACACTAAATTCCAGTTTCCCAAACTAGGTTATAAATCACAAGATAAGGAAAGGAATCAAATATCTACCAAGTAAAACCCATGTCAAAAAGTACATATACAACTTACTAACTACATTGTAACATCAAACGAAACAAGAGCATTTTGTGGAAACATTAGGACCAATAGGTTGTTGACACTTAAAAGTAAAACTTCATTCAAAGAAGCTCCTTAAAGTCTATTGGAGTTACATGATATTAGGGACCATATGCCAAGGTTATTAGATGCAATAAGGAATACTTGGTGGTTAATGAATGATTTTGATTGTTGACCTTCATTACTTTGCTTTGGATTTTTGTAGGCCAAGCTAAAACATGCAAAGAGAAGCATGGTGAGAATTATTAAACTTTAAATATTGCTAATTTTTTATAAATATGCAAGAAAAACTCCCATAATCAAAGTATTAAATTTTAGATAAATAATAGAGATGAAATATCTTGTAAAAGGGGAAATTGGATGCTAAATGGTGATTTCCCAAACTAGGTTAATAAATCACAAGATAAGGGAATCAAGGACTCCCAAGTAAAACCCAGGTCAAAAAGTTAAAATGTACAACTTGCCAACTACATTGTGACATCACATGGAACAAGAGCACCATGTGGAACCATAAGGACCAATAAGTTGTTGACACTTAATAGTACATCTTTATTCAAAGAAGCTAAGTTACATAGTATTAGGGACTATATACCAAGGTTATTAGATGCTATAAGGAAGAATTGGTGGTTAAACAATGATTCTAATTGTTGGTGTTCAATACTTTGCTTTGAATTTTTGTATTCCAAACTAAAATATGCAAAAAGAAGCATGGAGAAAAATATTAAACATTAAATATTGATAATTTGTAATAAATATCTCAAAAAAACTCTCATAATTAAATAATAAAATTCAAATAATTAACAAAATTCATATGACTAATATAAAAAAACTAAAGAATTAATAGGAAGAATGCTACCCCACTAAGAATACATAGAAAACAAAGATAGTAGAATTAATAGGAAGAATGATACACCACTAAGAGGACTTAAAAGAATGTAGAATTTAATCTAAATGTAAACTTATTCTATAATGCAAGCAAAAAAAAACTAATACTAATCCTATCTCAATTAGGTATATATAGATATAACCCAACTAAGAGCAAGATAATTAAATGATAGGGATTTAAGTATGTCTGCCTTTTAATTAATATCAAGCTAATGAAGTAGTTCAATTAACTGAAATTTTTAAATACCAAAACACATCCTATTAAGACCTCTTAAAATAATAAACCAACAACATTTAGGGAGTAGTTCACAAAAATGATATTGATTGTCAAATTATTAAATCCAATAATTAAACAATGATATGCGGAAATAGTTCACAACACATCACTACCTAATAATTCAGTTTTATAAGACAGATTTATGAGTAAATAGTTACTCAAAAATAAGAATCGAATCCACAAGAGCAAAGATACATAATAACAACATTGAGACAAATTACCCATATCAACACAAGTACACAAACATGAATAAAATGATACATTCTTGTTACCATAAAAATGAAACCAGTATTTGAAACAACAGTGTTAGAAATATCAATTTATTAAATCCATTTCTCTGACCATGGTCTCCAACAGTCCTTTACATTGCTTGAACTTCTGCTTTCAGAACTAGAGCTTCAATAGTGCAAACTCTGCCCATCATACATAATTCAAGACACAAAGGAAAAATACTCAATAATCCTCAGATCTGAGATTTTTCTCTCCTCCCTGCTACAACTCTAAATTTCTATTGTAGAAATCCTTTTAAACATCCAAAATTGCAGAGGACAGCAGCCCTTAATTGCATTTTGCAATTTGCCATTTATAATACTTCCAAAGGTATTTTTGAGAAGAATGTCTGTTGAAGAATAAATCTACCCAATCCAATTTTATTTGCTCAAAATTCCAATCTTTAATTGCTGGAGCATTCTCATTGATTGAGATCTTTTCTCCATATCTCTTCTATTGTTTTCTTGTAAATAAATTAAGATGCAACAATAAAATCAAGATGTCATTTCTGGCATTTAAAACAAATCCAATCAACTGCAATTAATTAACTGAAAAGGAAAGTTGAGCTTTCTATTGATGCATATGATTATTTTAATTGGCCAAAGATATTATTGATGAATGAATCTGCACTTAGAAGAGGTTTGGGCAAATGAAAACGAAGTGAATAAAACTCAGAAAATTGATTTTGTTTAAAATTTGGAGGTTGATCTTCTGTCTGATTTTAGACCCAACAAATAACTAAATATGTTAGTGAAACCTCCTCATAAATGTTTTCCTTGATTTATCTTTTCAATGAGCCATCTTGTGCCTTATTTTGGCAAGTAAAACTCAATCTATGAGCCTCCAAAGTTGATGAGTCAAATCCAGCATAATTCTGGAAATTTCTGTTGCTAAGCTAAACATCAAAATTTTTAATTAAAAAAAATATAATCCTAAAATAGACTCTAATTATCTAATAATTATTTTAATTTAATTGCTAATTATAAACTAAACTAAATTATTTAATAAACTATTTCTTAATTAATATAATCTAACTGACTAAAATATATAATTAACTATTTATAATTAATTAATATTAATCTAATTAATAATTAACTTTATTTTAAATTAATTATATATTTTATATATTGCTTAATTTGATTAATTTAAAAATTAAATACTTTAATATTAAATATTTATTCTAATGTTAAATTACAACTATCCTACCACCCTACCACTTCACTCATTCGAATGAGTGAATTTGAAACAAAAACAAAGCTTATAGAGAGATTTGGCTTAGTGACCTTTAACTTTTTCGCAATTGGGAGATGGAGAGATTGGGAGGATGGAGTTGTCAAGGTTTTTTTTTTTAATGTTGCGATTGAAAACTCTGATGCAATTTTATGATTGTGTTATATATATATATATATATAATATAAATATTATATATATATATATATTAATTTTTACTTTTGGTTTAATTTTAATGAGGTGTAGTTAAGTTATGAGATTATCTAAAGCATAATTTGCTTATTTAAACCTCAACCAATTTGATAAAAATAAAAATAAAAATAAGTTACAGCCACTTCGAGATCAGTATTTTATTTGAAAATAGAAAATTGGAATAAATTACTAAAATCCCAATTCTTCATGATTTGGCTGGGTTATGTACAAGTAAAAGTGAAAAAATGTTTGTAATAACTAACTAGGGGTTAATATTTAAAATAAATGCATTATTGAACTAATTTAATTACAAAAATGGAATATTATACATTTTACGTATTTTTAACCCAAGTGACATAATTGATTAGACTTCAAAGAAGTGTCATTTACAAACTAGTTGACTAAATGAGGCAAAACAAGTATCAATAGAAAGCTTAAAAAGAAATCGATTTTAAGAAAGGAATCAAAACAAGAATCTAAAGAAAATGAAAAATTAAGATAATCATAGGGTAATAAAAGTCCTAAAAGGCGTTTAACCAAAATTTTTATAGAAAGGGTCCCCATTATTTGAAGTAAACAAGTCAAAAATGGGGGGTTGTGTTTTACCACAACAATGGCGACACAGTGGAGAAGAACCAGTGATCTTTGTTTGATATGAATGAGATTTTCCTAAAATTAAAGTAAAAATAATTAAAGAAGAGAATTATTTTTGGAATGTTTGACTAGGTTCATTAGTCTCAATAAAACAAGAATAATCTTACTGTAATTTTCTTAAAATTCCTCATAAATTAAAATATTTCAAAACTCTATATCAGTGCTTAATTAGTTGTAGAGATAAAGCAATGGTCACTTTACAACTTAGCTTTTTAAAATATACTCATTTGTCACACGTAGAGCCACTACTGCCAGCAAACATCTATAGTCTCGACAGGGTTACCTTTTAATCATGAATGATTCAGAATCTCATCTATTCAAGAATTATTGACCTAGACATAAATCCATTTATATATGTTTATTTTCTTTGTATTTGTTTTTGCTTTCATTTTCTTTTTTAGTTCTTAAAAGCCATTGTCCTGGTTTGGTAGTCAGATAGTTGAAAATTCCATTCACTGGTTATAATTGGACTAAACAAGATGGCTCGTGATGAGACCCTTTGTCTTATAATTGTTTGCAATTATAAGCCATTACCCTGGTTTGTTTAGCACTGTTGATAATGTCAACCTATTTTTCCCCTATGATCATGGCAAGTAGGCTCATGATGAGACCTCTTATGTTTTAAGTTTAAATATAATTTTGGATTACACTCTATAAAAATAAGATTTTTTGGACAGGGAGAATCATTGACTCCTTAAGAATTAAGAATGACAATTTCAGAATTAAAAGTGTTTCACTGTAAAGTGTCTTTACTTGGTTAAAAATAATTTTTCTTGACTGATAATAGAATTTTGAAAGAACTTAATAAAATATTAAAATCTCAAAACAACTACAAGTTTAATGAAAAAAGAAATTTCTCAGATTTTATGATACTTTGTCAACTTCTCTTGTTTTGTAATCTATTCCTTAAGTATGTTTACCTTTATAATAGGAAAAACAAATTTTATTAAGAGATTTTAGGAAAACGGTAATAGTAGACTATTAACAATTTTTCCCTATGTATGCCAACCATTGTTAGGTAACAAGAAGGCCTTCCATATAAATCATCGTAGAGTCACCAAAATTAAAACTGGAAACAAAAGGAAAATAATTCTTAAGCTAAAGTGAGAAAATAAATTAGCCAACAAAAATAAAAATGAAGAAATTTAAAAGTGGAAAGGAAAATCCAAGTTTGGAAAACAAACTCTAACAAGAATGTTTATACCAATGTCTCAACAAAATGAAGTAAAGGAAAATAATCATGTAATCATTCCTTCTTATGTCGAGATTCAGAGAAATAATACCTTGTAGGGTTGTAAATGTTTTAGGCTTTAGATAGCAGTGATGATAAAATTCAGCCACAATGAAAACTTTATGTTTGATATCAATCTTCTTGTTTCAAAACATCATCTTAATCATTTTCTACTAAAATGAATGCTTAAAGAAAAAAACTAAAGGTTCAAAAGCTTCCTAGTGTAGTTGTTTCAACAAAGATTATCACTGCTTCTTGAAATAAAACTAGGAAAAGAGTATAGGACTTTCAAAATATGATCTGGCGGAGGATTGAAAGCTTTTATGAAGAGTTGCAAAACAGATTTATATATCAACAAAATTTTAAAAACAAAACTAAAACTAACGGAACGAAATGGAAATTAATGAAAGTGGGTACATGAATCTTACTATTGGATAATTCCATTTGATCTTACCTAAGAGGTATCAGTTTCTCCAATACTAATTGATTTCTTCTTTTAGTTAACATTAAAAACATGAAGAAGTCAAACTAACCAAAATCCTATAACCCAAAATCATTATTTATTTTATTTAAACTAAAGAAAGAAGCAAAATGTAAAAAAGGGAATGCTTTGTGTTCAAGGGAATCGAAATTAAAACAAATGCATCAGAAATGAGAATGAGAATATGCAGTGATGAATGTTCTCAAAATATTATAAGTTTCTTATAAACTCCATGATTTTTATAAATTGTTCAGAATTAAGACAAAATCCCAGATAATGAAATTTAAATTTGAGGATAGAGAGGTTTTTGAATTTCATATTAATTATGGAATTATATATTTAAAATTGAAATATATGAGAAATCGAAATGATTTAAATATGCTGCAAATTTGTCATCAATTTCTTTAGTACCATAGCGGTTACCCAAGGTTGTTTTAAAATATTTCATACAACACAACGCCTTATCAGATGATTCGCATTGCATGTTTCTTACCATTCTTAAATTTCAATCTGCAAAATTTCACCTTTGTTGATATGTCATACATTGATTAAATGTTAATGGCATAGAGGCATGTGTTGGAGTCTATCGCATCGGAAGCTGCAATGGAAAATTTGCGATATGAGAACATGCGATGAGAATATATGTGATGAGATGGAGCAATCACAATATTGAAAACATATTATAACGAGGATCAAGGAATAGTCATGTCATGCTTTTTACTTCACACATCACACATCGTACATCACACATGGCACATCACAAATTCGGAATTGTGACATGAGCATAAATAAAAATACGATGAAGCAATTGCGATATCGACATATCGAAATATTGGAAAATAGTCATGTCGGAAATGCCAATATGATTCTTGCGGTAGCGAGAATGCGATAGATGGCGTGGCTCTTAGGTGGGACCGACTTTGGATCTCAAAAGAAATCGACGATTGGAAAACTTAAGTGCACGATGTAATAAGTTTAATACGCCGATATGCAATGAAGAATGGACTTGATAAATTTATTATGACAATTTAATATCATATTGGATCTGAGACATCAGTACTTTTAAAATTATGAGCCTACCATTATTGCGATTGAATGGATACGATATTTTTATGAACTTGATTTAAATTTCATATCGGGTCAAGAACTGTGTGAACAACACAATATTGGTAAAGTCATTTTATCGGAGAATGAGCGAAAATGAACATCAAAGATGTATAGATTTTGTAGTATTGGTGATATGAAATGTTCCAATATGAATCTCCCGATATTGTTTTAAATGTCTATTGGGTTTTCTAATGAATGAAAGCAAAGTTAAAGAATATTCAAATTCTAATGAATCACAAATAAAATTTCCCTTTACTTCTTGCAAATTTTAAATAGGTTTGCTGCTCACTTCAAGTTTCGAAAATAAATGGAAACCTACAAATGAAATAGAACAAGAATCATAAATAAACTAAGGAAAATAGAAAATAAATGAGAATGAACTTGTAAATGCATACCTAGAAGGAAATTGTCTATAAATTTTACCTCATGAATCTTCAAGTTCTTCCTTGGATTTATCAAAATTTTGACTTTGTTCAAAATCATCTCATTATTTACTCTAAATTAGAGTGTGCAATCAAGCTAAAGGAAATCAATTATTCTTGTTCAGAAAATTTGAAATTCATAGAATTCATCAGAAAAAAAAATGAGAATGTGCTCCCTTGCAACAACAATTTATTACCTCAACTCATTATGAATTAACTTGAAAAGAATTTGTATTGTTACAATGATTGTTTAATAATGCCTTTAGTAAATAAATATGATGTGTATTACAGCATCAAATAATAAACTAAAGATCATAATAGGATAAAGCCACTCATTATGAAGGAATATAATTACAGATTCAAATGTGTGCATATAATAGCATGGACACCCTTAAGGTCATTTTAACCAATTTCGAGGAAAATAACATAAACTTCATGTGATTATAGTGAAAAGATAGACTGATTAATAATAATCAAATTGGTAATAAGCTTTTGAGCTCGGATATTGTTCACGGGATGATGATGTCAAGAAGCTTTGTATCATCGAAACCTTCGATATATTAATCTCAAGAGAAAATCTTAGAATGAAATCTCGAAATTAAGAAAAGTGGCTTTGAGGTGATCAGTGCCAAGTGAAAACTCAATTGAATTTAGTGAAGAAATTATTCAAAATAAGTAGAGATATAGTCATGAGTGGAGGTATTGTTGCAATAGATTTTGATTTAAAAATGGGAAGCAAGAATCAAAAAGTTTTTGATGAGGAGAAAATGTTTCACTGAATGTGTATGAGAAGGGTTGATTGCTTTGCTTTATTTTTTTATCTGCATAACTATAAAAAATGAATTAACTGCATAAAACAAACTAACTAAATTAATTCTACTGTCATTCTAACCATATACATGAAAATGACTAGGTATAGTCATATTTCCTGTGTAACCCTTCTCTTATTTTAATTCTTTCATATATACATAGTTCAAATGTTAGTAATAAAAATACAAATCTAATTAAACTAAGAAAAATAAATCTGTAAGTAGAATTCACAGTTATTGTTAGAAATTTAATTAAAATCTCCTTCTCTTGAAATTTCCTTTCCAATTTTATACCAATTGGATCAAAGAAATCTGGATGGATTTCTGTTAATGATTGGAAAGGTTTGAAAAGAGAAGATAACAAGCTATATTGTAGAGTTGAGCTTTTAAATTCAAAGGCCTGAAAAAAATTCTTAGCATTATTTACAAATGGTAAACTATTAACAATCTTCCTTGAAGGAAAAAATTCCAAATAGTTTTTTAATAGGCCAAAAAATGGTTGAAAATCTGTTAAATAAAATGAAAAATTATTAATTGGATTAAATTGCTACTCATGTTGTGAAAATTCACTCTCTTGTTGACACTGCCTTTGAGAAGAAAGACACAATTGATAAGAGATGAACATCGATTGAAATTGAAATATTAATAGCTTTTGATGTCCATGGTTATAATATGAAACTTTGATTTTCCAATCGGGCAATGCATCAATTGAGTGTTCACTATTAAAGTGCTCAATATGCCAGTGTAAAGTGTCAAAAATTTGAATAATAAAATCAAAAAATAAATCTAAATTTAAACAAAATAAATGTAAAAGAAAAAATAAAATGAACTCACTATTGGTACAACTAATGTTACAACACAATTAGGATTGTTTTGAAATAATTTCTTTTTCACAAGGATTGGCCAGAATAATGGAATTTCAATAAGTGCCAATTCCAACTTGTGAATTAGAAAGATAATTATGATTATGAGTAGGAATGAGAGCTTGATCATGATATGAATCATAAATTGGAATGTTTTCTCAAATGGTGAAATCATGAAGATAATTTTCTACTCTAGAATGAGGATTGGTTGGAATAATTTCTAATTTGAAACATTCCTCATTTTCAGATGTTATTTGAATTTTCTCATGAGGATTTTCTTGAGAAGAATAGAGATCAACATCCTCAATGTCAGAGTAATTATCATAAATGACTTCACAATATTCTCTAGAATTCCCTTCGATCTCGTCCAATATATCAAAACAAGGAGGAATAAAAATTTCATGTTCATTAATGGCAAAAGAATGATCAATTAGTGTTTCTCTATCTTGATAAAAACTTATTGGTAACTCATTTAGATCAACCTCTTTATTTTCTGAAATATTATTACTAACAAGATAATGAAAATTACCATCAGTAAAAATATCAGGATAAAGGGATAAATGTGAATCTGAAACAATGCATTTAAAAATGTCTCTATTTGAGAACTCTTGTACATTATGCTCATTGTAAATTTCATACTGTAGATCATTCTTTTGTCTACTTGTGCTTTCTTGAAGAATTTTGCTTTGGTTCTCTGAATTTGGAATTCGCTCATCATGAAAAAATTCAGAAATTTGTACGGCAATTTGGGTGTTATTATTTACTTTAATTGCTGCTTGTACTTGATGATTTGCAATCTGATTTTTTGAATTCTTTGTAGAGTAACTTTCAGATTTCAAGGTAGCTCTTTCTCCAAAATTGCTATTGTTGTCTTCTTGCATTTGATTAGAAATATTTTCTAAGCTTTTTGAGACCACTTCATCATAATTTATTTGAACATCCATATTGGAATTCTCATTTATGTGAGAAGGGGATGGAACAAATCTTGAACTGATTTCATATGAATTGGGAATGGGAGGAAGAGAGAAAATATGTTCAAACCAATCTAGTGATTCTTCTTTCATAGGTTTATCTTCGACTTCAAATTTTAAACAATTCAAATGAAATCGAATAGTAAAATCTCTAACATACTCATTTTCAAATCTTCGTGGATATTCAATTTGATCGCATACCTATTCATAATCATAGTCGTTAAATTTACAAATGAAAATTGTAAAAAATTGATTCCAACTATGAATTGAGGCAACTAGAAGAGTTCTACACCAGTTTCTGGCTTTTGCCACAAATGTGAGAGTAAAAATTCTACATAAGATGCCTTCATCAATTCCTTGAAAATCATAATTTGAAACTTTTTGAATAAATTGAAAGACATGATTAAAAGCAAAAGAATTTCTCTTACCATTAAACTTTCCCTAAGACAAGAGTCTTACCAATTCAGATGGAGTATTAGAAGATGCACGTCCATGGATACAACTCCAAACTAGAAGTTTAAGAGGAGCCATTGTGATTTAAATAAAATGTTAAAATTGAAAATACTCTAATAGGCAACAAGTTTCAGGCCCTCATTCTAACGTCAAAAATGTTGAGGGCCAAAAATTTCTGCCTCAACATTTGGGGATAACCACCCAGTCCAGACCTTAAAGCAGCTTCTTTTCCATTTGGAGTAGTGGCTCCAACTGATTTAACTAGGTCCAGTTACCTTTTCCCTATCACTATTGGTTTACGATGTATCTTTAACTACCAATAGACAGCGATGTCAAATCATTTCTTCTTGCTGATTGGGCAAGAGAATGACCATTAAGCTGATTTGGGTTCAGCCAAGCCACAACTAAAACTTTGCCTCTTTGGGAGAAGGACTTAAAAGAATGTAGAACTTAATCTAAATTCAAAATTATTCTATAATGCAAGCAAAAAAAACTAATCCTAATCCTATCTCAATTAGGTAGATATAGATCTAATCCAACTAAGAGAAAGATAATTAAATGATAAGGATTTAAATACGTCTGGCTTTTAGTTAATATCAAGCTAACAAAGTAGTAAAATTAACTAATATTTGTAAATACTGAAACACATCCTAGTGAGACCTCTTAACTGAAATAATAAACCAATAACATTCAAGGAGTAGTTCACAAAAATGATATTGATTTTCAAATCAGTAAATCCAATAATTAAATAATAATATGCAGAAATAGTTCACAACACATCACTATTTAAGAAATCAGTTTTATAAGACAGATTTCTCAGGAAATAGTTACTCAGAAATCAGAATTTAATCCATAAGAGCAAAGATACATAATAACAACATTGAGACAAATTACTCATATCAACACAAGTGTACAAACATGAATAAAAAGATACATTCTTGTTATCATAAAATGAAACTAGTATTTGAAACAGTAGTATTAGAAATTCTAATTCATTAAATCCATTTCTCTGACCCTGGTCCCCAATAGTCATTTACATTGCTTGAACTTCTACTTTCAAAACTGGAGCTTCAATAGTGTAAACTCTGCCTGTCATACATAATTCAAGATACAAAGGAAAAATCCTCAATAATCCTCAAATCTAAGATTTTCCGTCCTCCCTCCTACAACTCTAAATTCCTATTGCAGAAATGCTTTTAAAAGTCCAAAATTGCAGAAGAGAGCATCCCTTAATTGCATTCTACAATTTTCCATTTATAATACTTCCAAAGGTATTTTTGAGAAGAAAGTTTGTTGAAGAATAAATCTGCCCATTCCAATTTTATTTGCTCAAAATTCCAATCTGTAATTGTTGGAGCATTCTCATTGATTGAGATCTTTTCTCCATATCTCTTCTATTATTTTCCTGTAAAAAGAAATCAAAATAAATTAAGATGCAACAATAAAATCAAGATGCCATTTCTAGCGTTTAAAACAAATCCAATCAAATGCAATTAATTAATTGAAAAGGAAATCTGAGCTTTCTATTGATGCATATGATGATTTTAATTGGCTAAGAATATTATTGATAAAAGAATTTACACTTAGAAGAGATTTGAGCAAATGAAAATGAAGAGAATAAAACTCAGAAAATTGATTTTGTTTAAAATTCGGAGCTTGATCTTATGACTGATTTTAAACCCAACAAATGTCTAAATTTGTTAGTGAAACCTCCTCAGAAATGTTCCCCTTGATTTTATCTTTCCAATGAACCATCATGTGCCTTATTTGACCAAGTAAAACTCAATCTATGAGCCTCCACAGTTAATGAGTCAAATCTAGCCTAATTTTGGAAATTCTGTTGCTAGGCTAAAAATTAAAATTTTAATTAAAAAAATCAATCCAAATTAGACTAATTATCTAATAATAATTTAATTAATTATAAATAAAAACTATTATTAAGAATATATCTAACTAACTAATATATAATTAACTAATTAAATAAATAAAATTAATATTAACTAATAATAATTAATTTTAATTAATAATTAAATACGTATTTTATATTTATTAATTTAATAATTTAAAATTTAATTTTTAAATAATAAATATTTATTCAAAATTAATAAGAACTATCCTAACACCTACCACTTCACTAATTCGAATGAGTAAGTTGAAACAAATAAACAAAGCTATAAAGGACTTAGGCTAGTACCTTCGAACTTTCACAATAGGGAGATCGGGAGGATGGATTTGTGAGGTTTTTTTTTTAAATGTTTTGATTGAAAACTCCGAAGTGATCTCCAATCGTGTAAATAAAATTTTTATTTAATATATATATATTATATATATAAATATTATTATTTTTGGTTTAATTTTATGAGGTCTAGTTAAGTTATGAGATTATCTAAAGCATAATTTGCCTATCTAAACTATAATCACTTTGACAAAAATAAAAATAAACTACAGCTACTTTGACATTTTCAGTTTTCGAGATTGGTAATTTATTTGAAAATAGAAAATTGGAATAAATTACTCAAATCTCGATTCTTCATGATTTCGCTGAGTTATGTATAACTAAAAAATAAAAATAAAAATGTTAGTAATAACTAACTAGGGGTTAGTATTTAAAATAAATGCATTATTGAACTAATTTAATTACAAAAATGAAATATTGTACATTTTTTGCATTTTTAACCCAGGCGACATAATTGATTATACTTCAAAGGAGTATTATTTACAAACCAGTTGACCAAATGAGGTGAAACAAGTATCAATGGAAAGCTTATAAAAATCGATTTTAACAAAGCAATCAAAGCAAGAATCTAAAAAAAATGAAAAATTAAGATAATCGTAGGGTAATAAAAGTCCTAAGAGGCGTTTAACCAAAGAATTTATAGAAAGTGTCCCTTTTATTTCAAGTAAACAAGTCAAAAATGCGGGGGTTGTGTTTTACCACAACAAGGCCCTAATTATATTTTGACCTCTTAGACTCCTATATATTCTAAGGAGGCCTTGTCGTTTGAATCATCCAAGAATTTTTAATTTATGTGATGTAAAGGGAGGTTTCCCCTTCGAAGAGGCTTATTTTAAAGTCATTGATTTCTTTTTCTTTTTTTTTCTATTTTTTTGATCTAGTTACATAACATTTAATACCAGAGCTTTGGATCCTATGGTTTCACTCCTTCAAACATGTCATCATGGAATTTTTGTTATAAGTTTTTTTATGAAATTCTTTAAAGGATGAAATTATTACCATAAGAAGGGGAAATATTGATGAACATCTGAATATAACTTCAAAACTTTTTCCACCATATTTTGGAGATAGGGTCCAAAAAAATTAGGGTTTTTGTGTGCCAAAGAATTCTATTCAAATAGGTGTCTTAGGGAAATCATCATAACTTTCGTTTTAGGAATCCAAATTGAATTTTGTAAAAAGTGCTTGAAATTGCATAGGCTATTGTTTTGTGGGTATTAATGTCAAGGTCGAAGGTTGAAACAGTGATAGGTAGCATTCCGTACCAGTTTTCTCTAATAAACTAGTCCATAATCAGGCCATCATGGTATATTTGGCCTAATTTTATCTTGAAGAATCTAATCTCAGTCTAACCAGTGGGGTTGGAAAGAGGACATAGAGGGATACCATAAATCACAATTTTAGAACTTAGAGGTTCAAAATCACAAAGATACAATAATTTCAAGGTTAGCCTTATCAACAAGCTCAAATACAAGCTCTAAAAGGTGTGTATATTTAAATTTGCATAATTTTTATTTGAAAAATCAGTTTAAAGTGATTCAAAGGGCATAGGGGAGCATATATATCATTAATTGGTTCTAAAATTCCTCCTAAAATATATATATACACCCATTAATCACTCATAAATATATACTATGATGTATGAAGAAGAATAAATGCTACATGATATATCAAAATTGCATGAACAATTTTCTCTCTCATAAAGAGACCAAAAATGAATTGGGAGTGGTGAATGATAAGATGGATGGTTTAGAAAAAAAATAATAGGGGACATGGATGGTTTAAAATGTGGCATGGAAGGTTTAAAAGGATGGTTTAAAATGTGGTATGGAAGGTTTGAAGGAATGTTTGGAAAATTTTCTATAGGAAATTCTTCCTAATGGTGATAAGGTAGTCCTTGAAATCCATGATGAGAACAAAAGGAATGGGAATCATGATTTTAGAGACTCTAACTCAGGGCTAAATACTAAGCATATTCCAAAGATTGATATGAGGAAGTTTGATGGCAAGGATCCGATAACATGGATACTATATATGGAGAAGTTCTTTGATATACACGATGTGCAACACACACAAAGGGTATGCATTGCATATTTATATTTAAAACCCAATCAAATTGTATGGTATTGATGGGTTTGTTCTTATAAAGTGCTTTTCACTTGGATAATTTTCATGGAGGAATTGATAACACATTATGAGGATACAAAGAGAAATACCTTCTTTATCCAAATAATAATTCTCAAACAAAAGAGTTCAGCTGGGGAACATATTGAGGACGTCCAATTATTAAATATCGAGGTAACCGATATTCCATAGGAGCATCTAATTAACTTCTTCATAGAGAATTTAAAGGATAACATCCAACATGAGATTCGCCTTTGGGAACTTAAGTCATTGGAGAATGCATTTAGGGCAACAAGAAAAGTTGAAAATTATGGCAACAAGAAGGTCTACCACTCACAAATATAAATATGAAAGTGTTGTCGCTCCTAGCTTCCCACAACCTACAAGGTTGATACCACAACAAATGAAGGGAAAAAGAGAAAAAGGGCTTTGTTAAAGTTGTGATAGAAAATACACGGAAGGTCATAAGTGTGCTAAGAAGAGATTATTTTAGATAGATTGTGATGAGGAGGAAGGAAAGGAACAAGAATCATCAGAAGAAGAAAATATGCACCAGGAACCAAACCTTGTGGATAAAAAAGAAGAAATTAATCTAACCATATCTTGTAATGCACTCGAAGAAATTAACACTTCTTAAAAGTCTCAAGATAGAAGGATATATCAAGAATAAAAAGGTAATAGTGTTGATTGATTCAGGTAGTACTCATTATTTTAGTCACTGTAATGTAGCTAAGGATTTTAATTTCTTTCTATATCCAACACCGGAGTGACAAGTGATGGTTGCAAATGGAGGAACTATAATTTTCTCAGGCAAGTTCCATAATATCAATATAACCATGCAAGTATATGTATTGAATATTCCAATGCTCACTACTCAATGGGTGGTGTTGATGTTGTATTAGGAGTCCAATGGTTACAATCTTTGGGGGAAATAACTTTTAATTTTCAAGAAATTTACTTGAATTTTTTCTTGGAAAGAAAGAAAATTGAATTGAGGGGTATCACAAGGAAACATGGGAAGGTAATCAACTATAATGGCATGACCAAGATTTTGAAAAAGGAACAACAAGGGGTATCTGCACAATTATGTTCACTAGATGTTCAAACATCTAAGTCATCCATTTCTCTAGATGTCCAAAGATTCCTTGAAAATCATTACAAGGTATTTGAGACTCCCAAAGGTCTCCCACCTATTCATGATCATGATCATGCTATTCACATGCTTCCAATAAGTGTTCCTCCAAACATTAGACCTTACATATATCCTTATTCCCAAAAGAGTGAAATTGAGCATATGGTTGCAAAAATGCTAGAGGCGAGTATAATTCAACCTATCCAAAGTTATTTCTATTCTCTGGTAGTATTGGTACACAAGAAGGATGGATGATGGCATATGTGTCCATATTATAGAGAGATCAACAAGCTCACTATTAAAGATAAGTTTCCCATCCCTGTCATTGATTAATTGTTGGATGAACTACATGAGAATTTAACTTCGCAAAGCTAGATTTGTGTTTAGGATATCATCAAATTAGAATGAAAATAGAAGACATTCTGAAAACAACATTTAAAACTCATGAAGGTCATTATGAATTTTTGTTCATGTCTTTTGGCTTATTGCCACACAATCTAGAAAGGGTCCTAGGACAGGTACCTAAGGGACAATTACTAAACCAAATGATTGTTGGACATTGGATAAACCAACGCTCCCTGTGTGTTTTACGACATGGAATAACCGCCTCTCATATATCCTTATCTCTTTTAATGCAATCATTGACCAAAACCTGTGGGTTTTGGTCTATTTGAAATCAAGATTCCCAACAAGTGGTATCAAAGTGTAGGTCACAAGTTTGATACACACCTGACTTGCATTGGGGGAAATATTGTTGTATATTGGATAAACCAATGCTCCCTATGTGTTTTATGACATGGACTAAGTGCCTCTCGTGGATCCTTATCTCTGTCAATGTGATTGTTTAATAACACCTGTAAGTTTTGGTCTAATGAAAATCATGATTCCCAACAATGACAACAATGGGATAAAGACCCATTTTCACCTAAGTCAGTTTCCCCTACTCTTTACAGACTTTCACTGACGGGAGGAGTCCCAGTATTATGGAAATCACCAATAATGATAGGATAAATTACAAGTTATGATGCAATTTCCAAGGCACATTCAAATCAGAGGCTCAAACAAAGGCTCAATGCTCTAAAAGAAACAAAAAGGATCTCCAAGAAAGATCTATGAGGAGACCTAAACCTAGGGATTATGATATTCAATGATGGAAATAATGCCTAATGTCAAGGCTCCAAAGATGATATGTACCTCTCAAGAATCTTTCTAAGATGGTTATATCCCTTTACAGAAGCTTTTTCTATACTTGAGAAGGACATAGGATGGGACCACACAAGACCTGGGGTTTATGTATAATTTTGGGAGAAGAGACTTAAAAATAGACTCTAGGTCAAGGTGTGATGTAATAAAGGGTTTGAATGATTTATTCCACTAAATACTATGCACCAAAACCCTCAAGAAAGCCAGCAGACCTAAATGTTCAAGATTAGTTTCCAAGCTTAGAGCTAGGGCTTCTGTTTCTTGCAAAAGAGTCGTGGAAATTTCGTGAAACCTTGAGGAATCCTAGGGGAGACATCAGTGTAGTACTTTATCCAAGTGGATGTGAAAAAATCCTCTCCTATTAATTTTCATAGAAAGCCTTAGCAAGGTTGTCTAGGTTTAGAGGCTAAAAAATTTGGAGGAGAAAAAGAGAAGGGAAGAAGGGGTGATCACCAATTTTACTCAGATCAGTGCCTTGTCTTTGGGATATGGATTCTATGTGTTTCAAAATTGCGCCAAAATTATCTTCAAGGATTTTATAAAATCATGCCCTAGCAATCACTCTCTAACATTTACCCACCCAATAATTATGGATTTTCATGGAAAGAAAAAAAGTTCTAGATATTTGTCTTCCATGTGATGGATCTAGAAGACAAACATCCAAAAAATTCTACTAAAAAATCCTCCATTAAAATAAAACAAGTTCTACTCCACTAGGAACATTCATCTACTTGTTATCAATGAGTAACATGGATAAATTTGTAATTCTAATAATCCTTTACAATGATATTAAATAATTACGGCACAAGAGAAAGAGATAGTTACAAAATTTCCACACATTAGACATTTTTCATGTAAAAATATTCAACAAGATTACTTACAAGACAATAAGAGATATATTCAATACAATATCAAGAACATGGCTCCAAGAGAGAATGAAATTTCATCTCCAAAAATATTTAAATGCATCAATAGATATCCACTAGACAACCAAGAAAGAAGTGTGAAATTCTCAAGATGATATATCCAAGTTCGAGTGATGATGATCCAAATGAATGAGGATTAGCTCTATTTATATGAGCCTCCTCTAAATTGAATTATCCTAATAATGCCCCTAATAATATTTTAATGTGCAAAAATAACATGTATTTCGTGACAAGCCCACCAAATATCTCATAAATTGAACAATAAGCCATCCAAATCTAGCTGAAATGATGAAACAATGGTGCAGGATGGTTGTTGGATAGCCTAATTGAGTCCTCAAGGTGCTATGATGTAGAAGAGGGCTCTATGAATGATTATTAGGGGGTATCCCCTTTATTTCCAAGAAAAACATCATGTGGTGCTCCAAATTCCTCTAGGGCACAAGCAATGGGCTCATGGGTCTCCTAGGGCTCATAATCAAGTTGACGTGCCATAAATGAGGGCCTTCCCATGTCTTCCTAGGAAAGAAAAAAATTCCTCTGAGCCTTGGATCAACAGCCAAGTTTCGAGTGCAATGTGTATTTGGTTGGAAAACATGGTCCAAGTGGATCATAATATTTGTATAATTAGGGCATGAATAAGCAATGTGGTGGTTTTGAAGAAGCCCATGGTGTGGTAATCAATGGTTTGCATGGATGGATGCCCATAGCTCTCAATGCTCACCCTACAAGTGCCAAATAACACTCCATAGGGCTTAGATATCATATAGGGAGGCCAAGTCCAAGATGGAAACCCATCTACAAGATTGTATTAGATCCAATGTGTCTCCTCACCTTCTAGTACAATAATTCATTAGTACATTAAGTAAATAAGCTTTCTAATCAAGGGCATAAATGGACATTCCTTGGTGGCATGCCCTTCCAAATGGGATTTGATCACATATTGGTGTTACTTTCCTTGACAAGAGAGACTAATGAAGGGCCCTATTAGGTGGTTTCAACCTATAAGGGGTCCTGTGGTGAAGTAAAATTATAAGTGTGGACATGAACGAATTTCTCTAGCCCGATAATGGGTCTAGCCACAACAGATACATTCTATGGAAGATTTCCTTAGGTTGGAATCAATCAAGAGGGCCTACCTCTTGGTCGCTTATCATGCTTAATGATGTCCTCACTTGCTCTCTCCAGCAATCTCTCGCTTCCTTCTTCAAGCTCCTGAAACAAGTAAACAACAACAACGCACAAACACAATAATATACATATTTCAATTCAACCTACTTAACAAGTCAAGAAGCATTAAGACACAAATATTTAATATTACAAAACATGTAGGAAATCAATCGATGGCTTCATATACTAATATCAAAGAGAGATTACAACCATTCGTCTTGACGTCACAATCTTCCTCTAAGAAGACTAGGTTCCCACACACTTTTGCTAGCACTTCATGATGGCTTCAAACAAAAAAATTTTAAAGACTCTTCCCTTTAGGCTTCACTCCAAACCAAACACACTTCCCCCTCAAACAACTAGATGGCTACAACTAGTAATAGCTTGCTTGTCTAAAATAGTATATTCACACTCAGCGAAAACTCTAGCTCTAATTTTCACACTAGTCTGTGCTTGGGAAGAAGGTAGGTTTATATAGGAAACATGGATGGGAGATGGATCCTCTTCTGATGAGAAAAGGACTTATCCCTTGAGGTAGTTCCATCATTATAGGGGAAAGGAGCCCAATTTGTCATCCTCGACCCCATCCGGCCAAACCATTTACCAAACTTCCATTACAAAGTTTCTAGAGATGGAAGCTTTAGCTCTAATTTAAAAAAATTTCCATAACAGGACCAACGTGACTAGAACACAGCTCAGTCACACTGATCAGCATGGGGAATAGTGCTAATATCTACACATTGGCCCAGGGGAGACAAAAGTCATTAGCTTCGATCTTGTAAATTGGGCAAAACAGAAGTTTTAGGGGAAATGGTGCAAAAGGAAATGATCTGCTCATGAAGAGGGACATAATGGGAGTTTCTTCATGAAAGAAAAGCATGTGGGGTTCACTGTAGAGGTCCTCCAGAATCAAGGAACTAGGAGTAAAGGGATAGTGAGAAAATGTTGTGTAATAAATGCCCCTTAAAGCATGAAAGCAGAGCCAGATTGAGGGATGAAATGCTTTAAAAATCAGTGCGAGGAATCTTTCTGCCCTTGGAAAACCTGTAAGAAAGTACAGATACATATACATAAACTGAGATCTTTGTCAAATGAGACATGAATCGTGGCATGGATGCAGCCATCCAGACAATGATCATGTAAATGGATCCAGGTATGGGTGCAACCATTCATCAAAGAGGATCATAATGAAACCAAGGTATGGTCACAACTATCCAATAATGAGAAGGATCACATACGATAAATCATGGTCTGGTCATAGCCAGCCATCTGAAAGAGACATGCATATCATCATAACCATGTCACATCGCTTCACAACCTAGACTTTTTGTAATCTGAGTCCATGGTCTTGCATTCCAACATGACCCGATAAAAGTACAGATTCTAACATGCGAATAGATATGTTGACATTGAACATGCAAGAAAGTCGCTTGATTACCAGTCAATGATGTAAACTATTAACAAGTATGAGAGAAACCACCAATAATGATAATGATCCTCAAGGTACTATTAGCACAATTCATAGAATGTGAATATAGGAACTGAAGTCGAACACTCGTGAAATCACTCGATCGAAAGCCAATGATGTGAACTTGTCATCGAGTGTGAAGAACTTGCCATTAAGGCATGCAAGATATAAGGTACTGTAAGGGAGTCTCACAATTAACTTCTCGGATAATGAGTTGATGTCGATGGAAGGTGACCATGTCGAAGGAGGTCCATAATGAATCCCACATAATTGACGCGAGACGAGAGGATGCAAAATGATTTTGGATGATAAAGAGAAACAGAGGTAAGTGTAACTGCAAAAGGACAACTCTTGAACATATCTGCGACACAACTGGAAGTTTGGCAGCTTTTGGATCCATAAGATCGGTGGTCATGATGAGTGGAAGAGATCAAATGGAAGGAAAAAATGAAAGGCCCAAACCCAGGAAGGTCAATGATACAAAGGAGGATATCCCAACCTGACACGAAGCAAAGAGTGTCATGTTCAAGAGTGATCTACATACACGACTCAATAGATTTCCAAATTTCCCCCCACCATTTCTGGCAAGTACCCCAATTATTTTTTAATTGCAATCTTAAAGGGGATAGCATATGAGTTTACTCTAAGCTCATCTTTTGGACGAATCCAACCTAATAGGTTTAACGATCCCTAGGAAGGAGAATCTCATGTTCGTCATGGTGACGAATCCGATGTCATTTAATAGTTAGCAAGTCCGGCAAAGGTGTAAATCGGTATCCTTTTCATGTTTAGAGAGTTTAAAAAATATACGTAAAAGAAAACTCCACATGGTCCCTTTTCATACATTTGTGTCTCTCGAGCCTGAAAAGGTAGAAAACAATACTTGAGAGAACTGCTTGAACATTTTAGTCAAGGAGTACCTTTTTTGTAAATAGTGCCTCCCAGCCCAAAAAAGGGGTAGACTTATATTGGGTGCATGACGTTTCACATCCGTTAACGAGTTCGAAATGGCAAGGGCTCAACCATCTTTTCATTTTTAAAGGATCGGAAAAGAGCTAAAAGTGGACCCCCCATTTTATTCTCTTTTACGAGTCAAAAGAGAAAAATACTTGGCAATCTTTTCATATGAGTTTAATGAGTGGAGAAAAGAGTTGAAATGTGGCTCATCCTTGAGGAACAAGTGGTATAAAGGGTAGCAACTAGTTCCACCAATGGAGGAACTAATCAAAACATGTAATGGTCAAGAGGCTAGCTAATAAAATCACTCATCATTACGATCCCTCGGGAAAGGAAAAAAAACCAAGTGAAAGCATATGATCGGCCAAAGAGATGGTGATGATGGAATAAAACAACTAAGGCTCATCTAGAAAAATCAGGTGATTAAAACGGAAATCACAAGATGTAAGTTGGGCATGAGTTCATTTTTACACAAGCTTGAACCATGGAGAACTCCGCTTGGATTCGGTTTCATGTTTACACAAGCTTGAAATGAAAAGCTATTCTTGCTATAAGTTTGCATGGCCCCGCATAATGACGCAATCAAGGTACATGCCCCCCAAGCTTCATTTTAGTCAACTAGGTAGATGGAATGAAGGTTCACTTTCGAGATTTTGGAAGGAATCGACTCGGACTTAACGAGATCTTAAGCAAAGACTTGATTTGGAAATGGGAGGTGTTTCATTTTTTAATGAGGTTGACATAGTAAAAGAACTATCCTCGATCCCTTGTCTCATTTTTTAACGAGCTTGACACAAGACAAAGAACTCTACTCACAAATATGTTCATGAACCATACAAGAACATGGCTCCCAAGAGGTCTTCACTAGACTAAAGAAACATGCTCTGGGAGGAATACATGTCATTTGGTACCAAGGAAAAATCAGGTTCCAATGCCCCCTGTACATACTATACTATACCATTTGTGTGACCATCAACAAATGTGGAGACGGAACAGATAGCCACATAATTATCCTATGGCGGGGAGGGTACTGCTTGCAAACAAGAACCAATAAGGGACGATGGTTGCAAAGGAGGCACTTGGTGACCAATGAATGAGAATTGATCAATGGTCACTATTCTCCCTTCGTGCAAAAAACAAACCACACAGAAAAGTGAAGAAACAAGAGCTCCCATGACATAAACATAGTCACGTCCAAGGAGAATATTGAAATATAAGGGACCTTGGACTATCATTATGTCGATGTTATTTCCTCCCAAAGTAATAGGGAAATTCAGAAGGATCCCTAAAGGTTGACTGGTTCCTTCGTTGAAAGCCAACAGATTCTGGGCGATAGGCACAAGCTGTGGGGAACCAAAGCTTGCCAAGTAGTAGAAGACATGATGCTAACAGACACACCTTCATCTAATATAGTGCCGGGTACTACCATATTATAGGCTTGTACTGTGATCTGGAAAGGCACATAAGATGTGAAGCGGAGAGTAGTCAATGGGCCCCAATCGAAAGAGATGACAGAACTACTTGGTGGAGGTATCATATGATTGCCCCAATGTTGTAGAGGAATAGAAGAAGGAATCTCATGAACAACTGGGATGGGAGGGTCACTCTTCGATTCATGAGAATCCTAGGATACAAGAAGAACATGAGTAGTATGATCACTACTCTCTTTGGGAACAGAGTGAGCAACTGAAGGCAGAGCCAAGTGGACATTCTTTTCGACCAATGGTTGGTCAGGAACAGACACAAGAGAGTCATGCTTAGGAAGAGCGGGATGGGAAAGAGATGAATCCAAGTCAATCTCTTTAACAACTAGGCGAGGGTTAGAAGAAAGCCTCTGATAACCAACAGGAAGTTGGGGTTGAGGAGCTGCAAGGTTTTCCAAAACTTTGGAAGCTTTATCCATAAGAGGACAAAGGTGAAGAAGATGCTCTCCTTCACATAACCTACAAAGGAATCTAATCTTTCCTTTATTCTTACCATCGCTAACCAAGGATGCAGCATTGACATGATCTCTAGAGGTTGATGTGGATGGTCGATCCAAGTCTTGAGACCATGCCTCTAAGACTCTGGGGATGCCAAGACAGTCTCGAAGGAGATGGTCACCCTTACATAGCCTACAAGGGAATTTTACCTTCTGCGAAGGATCAGAAGGTTTGTTGACAGGGGATGCATTTGGAGTAATAGTTGCATGGTTGGCCTCTCTCTTATCTGGCTTCTTCTTCTTCATCTTCTTCTTCTTCTTCTTAGCCTCCTGGTTACTGGATTTCAAACTTTCACAAAGCGAAGTAGAAGAGGAGGCTGAAGAAATGGGGGAAGAAAGTGAGAGGTAAACCTTAGAATCATCATGACATGATTCAAATGAAGGAGATGTTTGGACAGGAGTCAAGATGCTCAGGACCACTGAGGTCGAAAGCAACTAGACAGGTAAACCAATGGTTAACCCAGGAAGGGACAATGTCTCCATATAAGGAGCCAACATTTCCAAAAGAAGGAAAAGGACTAGGATTCCCATTCGAGTCAAACCCTTAACTGGTAGACTCTGGAAATGTTGCCATTGGAATCGAATCTAAAGAATTAATAAGGAAGATAACTTTTACCAAGAATATTTCATGGGAAGTTAATTTTAGAACACTGAAACAAAACTTTACCTTTTCATGTTTTAAGAGTCGAGAAAAGGATGAAAGATTACTCTAGTCACTTTCAGAGTTAACGAGCTCGAAAGGACAAGTTCTCTAATGATATTTAGAGTTTAATGAGTCAAAAAGATCAAATGACTGCTCTGGATGATCTAGGCAAAAAGGATTACAAGGCAATTGTGAACTACAAAATACCTCCTGGTGAACCAAGAAGTTCAAGCAGGTAATCTTCTTGAATATTGTGTTCGGTGTATCACGTTTGCAAGGCGGTCGACTTGGCTTCCTCTGGATAAAGGATTGCATCCTAGAGGTGTCTCTCGTTATATACTCAATGGTACAGGGAGAACAAATCCATACTAACACTGTCTAATGCCGAAGCGAAAGACAGTTGCTAGGTTTAAATATGTTGGAACACATCTCTAGCCTAGAACTCCTAGATATGATCATTAAGTTTCAATGTTTCCTTAGATTAATTCAATAAATTCTAACAGTTGATCTTGAATTAGGTTTCAATTTCAAGGCCCTATCATTATCATCTGAAAACTCCTACATGCAGCTATATGATAAAAGAGATCTTTGTCTTCGATGAAAATTAACACTAATTCAGAGATAGGGAACACAAAATCAATGCATCAATCAAAGAATGAAATCTATCTCTAACAAATCTCCTAAATGCACTTAATCTTCCCTTAACAACATCATGAGTTTCATTTCATTTCCATGCCTATGCTGATGCAATTCTAGCTTCTCAGTAATGCTACTAATGCAATATTTTCGCTTAAGTTAACTAGAATGATGTTCTCCTTTTCATAAAATTCAAAATGAATCTTTGATATAAAGCACTTTAATGAAAATTTTCACAATTACAAACAAACAAGCATCAATAAAATCCAAAGCATGATAATTGAAACTAAAAGAAACTTCTTCTCTGAATCAAACCATCGAAACACATAAATGCCTCAATCGAGAAACCAAGCAATGTAATCTATGCTTGGAAAGAGAAAAGAAACACTCGAAATAAGAGAACAAATGAGACTCTTTCATTCATTCAATTGAAAACAAAGCATCCTAGTGACTTCTGGGAGGAAGAAGAGAGTCTGAGGGTCAAGACACACTGGCACTAGAATGGGAGAAATTCTGAATTTTTTTCCTCCCGTGAGACCGAAGCGACTTTTGGGCCAAAAGTTGTGCCGATTGGCACAACTGACCAGTACTACAACTACCGCTAATGGCTGATTGGCGTGACTTTTTTGCCAAAAATAGTGTCGATCGATGGATTCAAAGAAAAAATAAAAAGGAACTTCACATAGGGCAAGACTTGACACATCAAAGGGTGGGCTAAACCAAGCAAGCACACAAAGAAAGCTAAATGAAGCTTTCTAGTCAGGGAGAATATGGTATAAAAAACTTACAAGGTCGAAATCATAAGAGCAGAACACACTAGCCAAGATTTGGGTCAAACCCTAATCTTCACTTACACGCATCGAAATGACTGTGTAACTGACAACAAGCACCATAGGTTGGTCGGTGCAACTGTTCCTCAGCAATTCACGCTGGTCGGCGTGACTGCCAGTGGATTAAGCATGCTGGCTGAAGTAGCTAAGGAAAAATAAAAAATAAAATTCAAAATAGGGACCAAATCTGCTACCATGAATTTTTAGACTTAGGCCAGTAAGTAGGAGAAAAGAAACAGAACCAAAGGGAAAATGTGAAACTAGAAAAGTTCTCATGAAATCATGAAATCAAAAACAAACAAAAGATGGGATCTCCCCAATGGAGTTGCCAATTTGTGGTGAAGTAAAATTATAAGTGTGGACACAAACAAATTCCTCTAGCCCGATAATGGGTTTAGCTACAATAGATACATTCTGTGGAAGATTTCCTTAGGTTAGAATCAATCAAGAGGGCATAGCTCTTGGTGGCTTATCTTGGTTGATGATGTCCTCGCTTTCTTGCTCCAGCAATCTCTCGCTTCCTTCTTCAAGCTCCTGAAACAAGTAAACAAGAACAGCACACAAACATAATAATAGACAAATTTTCATTCAACCTACTTAACAATTCAAGAAGCATTAAGACACAAATATGTAATATTACAAAACATGTAGGAAATCAATTGATGGTTGCATATACTAACATCAAAGAGAGATTACAACCATTCATCTTGACGTCGCAGTCTTCCTCTAAGAAGACCAGGTTCCCACACACTTCTACTAGCACTTCATGATGGCTTCAAACAAAAATATTTTAAAGTCTCTTCCCTTTAGGCTTCACTCCAAACCAAACACATTTCTCCCTCACACAACTAGATTGCTACAACTAGTAATAGCTTTCTTGTCTAAAATAGTATATTCACACTCAACCAAAACTCTAACTCTGATTTTCACACTAGTTTGTGCTTGGGAAGAAGGGAGGTTTATATAGGAAATATGGATGGGATATGGATCCTCTGCTCATGGGAGAAGGACTTATCCCTTGAGGTAGTTCCATCATTATAGGTGAAAGGAGCCCAAACTATCATCCTTGACCCCATCTGGCCAAACCATTTACCAAATTTCTGTTATGGAGCTTCTAGAGCTGGAAGCTTCAGCTCTAATTTAGAAAGCTTTCCATAACAGGACTGGCACAACTAGAACACATATCATTCGCACCAATTGGCACAGGGAATAGTGTTAATATCTACACATCAGCATGGGGGAGACAAAGGTCATTAGAGTCGGTCTTGTAAATTGGGAAAAATAGAAGTTTCAGTGGAAATGGTGCAAAAAGTAAATGATCTACTCATGAAGAGGGACATAATGGGAGTTACTTCATGAAAGCAAAGCATGTGAGATTCACTATAGAGGTCTTCTAGGATCAAGGAATGGGGAGTATAGGGACAGTGACAAAATGTTTTGTCACATGTCCATGGTACATCCATCAATTGGTAGGTGTCATGTGAAATAGTGATGGAACTAAGTGGGGTTAAGAGGGGAGGCTCTAAGCCACATGACATGGTACAAGGGTATCTATGATGAGGGAGGCACACAACTTGGTGTATGAAAGTAAGAGGAAGAAATCATGGTACATGAGTTACTCGGACCTTTATTTTTCCACTCTTCTTCATATGCATTTTTCCTTTTATTTATTTTTCTTTATTTTACTATTCGAGGCTCAAGGGGATGAGAGAATTATGTATAAGATGTAGCAGGGATACCCCCTTAAGGTGGGGTAGTTCATCACCCACCAAGGATTGGGACAATCATGGATTCTTTAATGATGCAGGGGGCACTCATAGGCGCCTTAGGACCTTGGGTGATGGCCATAATGATAAGGGGTAGAGGTCATTCTTGGATTTTCCCCACATGCTAAAATTTATTATCCTAACCATTTTTCCTTTTTGTGGTACATTTCTTGTTGTATGTGGCATGTTATGCTTTTATTTTTCTTTTCAGCTGCATCAATCTTTGAAGCATTATTCCAGGTTCAACCCAAGGTGTGGACAATGGGAAGGGGAGGCTTACACCATGTGGACCCAATGGAAAAATGTGGATATAGATGGGGAAAATGTGGAAAAGGCTTGTAATGAGCAGAGGGGAGTGAGATATATGGTATCGAGAAGCATGACAATCCAACCAAAATATGGGTTCCCCATGTAGAGCCATTCTTAAAGCTAATAGCAGGTAAAGGAGATCCCATGGGACTAGGATACAAGATTAACCCCCAAGTTGAGGTAAGTGAACAAGAGTACAATCAAATCTTGTTCTTTCCACTAAATCCCCCCAATAATCCATTCCCAAATGTGCCAAAGAAAAGAAAGCATAAACATCCAATTACATAATGAGAAATCATACCTTCAGGGTTAGATGGCCCACCTTCAGACATACGATCATAACAGATGAGCAATGACTAATAATGGCTAACTCAGGTGGTAGATAATAGGAGAAAATTCAAGCTATCGGTGGCTACAAGGTGTTGTTGGCTACTACATGAAGACAAATATAGGAGAAAATTTCTCCTATATGGGTTACCCACTGGTGGTAGGTAATAGGCCTTACTAATGCACCTTCCACATTTCAAGGTTTGATGAATTCCACTTTCAAACCCTTAGAAAATATTTATTAGTATTTTTTGATGATATACTAATCTAGAGAAATTCTTGGAAATATTGTGTTCAACATGTTGACAAGGTGCTCAAACTATTGGAGGAGAAAAAATTGTATGAAAAATCCTCTAAATGTTTCTTTGGGGTGTAGGAAGTGGAATATTTGGGTTATATTATATCCCATGAGGGTGTTAAGGCAGACTCTAATAAAATTAAAGCCATCAAGGAATTGAAAATCCCCACAACCTTAAGGATTTTTTGAGGATTTCTCATGCTGACAAGGTATTATCGCAAGTTTATTAAGAATTATGGGAAGATAGTACCACCTATAATAACATTACTGAAGAAAGATGCATTTTTTTGGACTCGACAAGCAACTAAGGCCTTTAAACATGTTGTAATTACTACAACACCCTCCAAAATTTTGTCTTGCACTCAAATTTCGAAGCCTTCCTTGGTATTTTCCTTGATTGTTGTAAACATTTAAGCTCATTTCATGAGATTTCTTGAAGTTCTTTGGCCCCCTTTTCATGTTGGATTAACTACCATCTTTTGGCATGTTTGATTGTTGTGTAATGTTTGTGAAACATTTCTAGTGGTTTCAAAGGTCAGTCTTTGTGTATATGAGTTTTCCCAACCATGTAAACATTCATCGCATTCATACACAAAGTCTTAAGCACTGTCGCACAAGCATCATCATGGTCATCCTAAATTCTATCTTAAGTGTCACACTTGTTATATCCTATCATTAGGCTGTCATAGAGGGGAATGATTTGTTTGTGGGATCTAATGATCTATATTGTCATGTCGTGATCATCACAATTCAATTTCATCATAAGTCCATCTCTCTTCACGCACTTAGCCATTTTCGGAAATATTCTTGACCAAGGAAGTTAGCTTCACCAAGCCATGACTGAGATGCACACTGCATATTTTTATCCCTCTGGGATGTGACCTTGCTTCCTAGAACTGCACAATGTGTAGTCCCTGCCCTTCAGTGTTATTGTTCTGCACAATTCCAGAGTCCAACAACCTTCCTTGACCTCCAGAATTGTGTAATTATGCCTCCCAGTTTTCCTTGAACTATACATTTCACATCTTCAACACTCAATTATTTTCCTTGCATGTGAAACTGTGCAGTGCACAGAAAGCCCAGCCTCCCTTGGCCTCCAAAACTATGCATATGCTTCCTCTAGTTTCCTTCCATCAGTTGGAGCACATTATCTCCAGAAACTACGCAGTTATGCCCTTCAAGCCTCCCAACTGCTGAGTCCCCCTTACCTCTTGAAAATGCACAATCTTTCCTCCCAGGGTTCCATCTCGTAGCCTCCACTTCCTTCTTGAACTAATAATTTTTTCCCTTAGTAGGCACTATGAAACTTTTCCCCTCAATGAGGAGTGTGTATAAATATCCCTTAGTCTAGCCTGAGCTATGCACTATGTAGTATCAGTGATCAAGGTCTCCCCTTGTCTACTGAAACTATGCAATGTGTAGTCATTGAGCCCTTTCTCTCAACCTGTGACTTGTCCCAGGCTCAGTTAATGGATAATAATTCATTATCTCAGACTAGTAGGTTTTCAAATTGATGTCATCCTTTAATGAGTGAATTGCAGGAACAAGTACACTATCAAGTCTGGAAAGATGATGAAGAAGGAGAAAGAGGAGGGAATCAATCATGCATAATGACTCTCTTGCAGTTGAACTCACAAGTGGATTTATCATGAGGAATCAAAGGGACACAAGTTTGCAACTACCATCCAAGAGTTAAGATCATTGAAGACTCTGCATTACCAAGCCACGAGGAGGAGAAGACAAATCATATCCAAGAAGACATCTAGTACTCAGTAGCAATAGTGACCTAACATTACCACATCATCAAGCATTCCATGTCAGTAGTGTCATGTCATGTCATGTCATGAGTAGTCATATGCCACATGACCATTGTGGACCATGTGTATTGTATTCAAATGTATTGTAAAGTGGAAGTCCAAAGGACACAGATGAATAGTCATATAAGTTGAAAAGTCATAGGAAGTTGAACAATCATGATGGTAGTCAAAACGTCACAAGGGGGGAGCATCACCCCTTGTTTATATATACCCCCTCATTGTATGAGCAAAGGACTTTTCATCTTGGCTCCTCCCACAAGGAATTAGATAGATTAGCTAGCTCTTTAAGGAGCAAGGTGTCGCTCCAATGTCCCACTACTAGGGCTAGTGATGTACATTGTAAACATGTGTCTTGGAAATTTTTCTTAATAACAGAAACCTCTAAAGGCCAGCACATTCTTCATGCATGTACTATGAATGTTTATAAGACTATTCTGTGGATGTTTGTATTTCATGTTTGATTTCACATGTACTAAGATAGTTGAAATATTTTAGTTGTTTTAGTGCTTACCTTTTTGAGGATGTGTTGTAATGGTTGTTATCGATGTCCCACCCTTGTGCACTATTCTATGGGATACTAGAAAGATATTTCCTTATTTGTTAGTTGTAATGAGCACCGCATCTATTGTGGACTATTTCGCTAGATGTTAGATGGATCCTTCTGGTTCATGTGTGTCTCTTCCTAGGTGGTACTATTACCTCTCACTTAGAGGCTCACTTCTCTTCCCCGTTTGTAGTAGAATAACCCTGACATAGTTGCAACTGCACATTCATCCAGCACACTTCCCTAATCTTGATTTTGAAGTTGGTAACTCTTCCTAGCCCAGGTCTGAATGTGAAATCCCTTGTGATCATCTTTGGACCACTTTTCGTATAACCCATCAATTTGCAAAAGTTTTTGGCTTTATTTCAGGAGTAATTAGTCTTCCATATTCTCTAAAGAAGAACAAGACCACCCCCATAAGGATAGTAGTCTCATTCGTCGAAGAAGTGGTTCTTGCAACTCTTAAACAATTAACAAACTCTATGTAAATGGAAGAAGAGCCTCCATTTTTCCACGGAGGTAAGGGAGGAAACATCTTACACTTGGGCTCAACTTTTGGCAAGATAGGTGAAGAGGAAGAATATGGGGAAGAATAATTTTCATATTTTGATAAAGAAGAGGAGGACTATGAAGAAGAAGACATGGCAACTCAAAATATGGACTGGATGACTCAGGGGCCACTAGCACTTCTAGGTGTCCTACACAAGATTCCAAAGCATTCAAAGAATTTGTTAATGAAGTATGACCTTGATAAGACAATGAAGTTTTAATACCACTTGGACAACTTTTACCTACATTTGTAAACACTTGAGGTACACTACGATGATTTTTCATGCAAACTTTTTCCATGTACCTTAGATGGTAGAGTAGTTGTATGGTATCACATCCTTCCTCCAAACTCCATCCAAATTTGGAGGGGTCTCAAAAATTTATTTCTTGAAAAATTTGTTGATGACAAGACCCATGCCATGTTATTGAAGAGTTGGGTAATCTTAAGATGGAGAAAAAGGAGAAAGTTAAATATTTGAACCAGAGGTTTAATCACATCTTGAACAAATTTTCAGAAAATGCAAAACCTCGTGACTCCATTACCATAGAAAGTATTGCACGGTTTGTAAATCGAACTGAGAAACAAACATTGACAAAAAACTATGAAGAGGTTGTCACTATTGAGAAGGAATTGCATGCTATTGGATTCATCTTAGATGATGAACCAGAAAAAGGATCTAAGGACATGGGTAAGAGGTCTCAGGCCTCTATGAAAAAGGCTAAGGAGAAAGAACCAAATGATCTTGAAATCCTAAATCGTCTCGTAAATTTCCTGACCACTGAAATGGTAGAACTCAAAGAAAGGACAAGCGAGATTACTGCGAGAATCAATCCCCCCAAGTACATGTTCATAAGGAGTGCAACTACTAGCAGTAGCAGTAACCAACTGACAAAGTTTGCATAGAGTTCCAATGTTGTCCTAAACATTGAGAAGGTAGGCACGAATCAATATTTTTTTGAGAGCATCATTTAGAAAATACGTGGCCATAATGGAATCAAGTTATGAGTAGGATGGTTGCTCAACTTGTTGATTCAGTCATGGTTGAAGAGAATATTGAACCTAATGAAGAGAAGGAAGAAACTATTGTGGTTGATGAAGCTCCAAGTGTTGGTCATGCAATGAATATGTTTAATTGTGTTCTCACAGCCCAAAAGAGTATTTTCGATAAATAGCTTTCGATTGACGGTCTAGCTCAGGAGAAGAAGAACTGATACAACCTAAGAAGCCAAGGGTCAGCCACCATAATTGAGTTGCCAAAAATGAAATTCAAAGAAAACATGTTAATGAAAATAAAACCACTAGCTAACTCAGTGCATAACACTCAGATAATGTCCAGGAAAGTAGTTTCAACAGAAAGTGTTTCTGACAACAGTAAGGACAAAACCATCCCTCTGGAAACCACAAACTAAGTTCCATCCCCAAACACCTGGGTCATTCTTCCTATTGTCAATTATAAAATTGTGGATGACATGAAGAAGGTTCGTTCAAACATCTCCATTTTTGAACTAACAAAGATCACGAGTCAGTGGGACATCCTTCTATGGGCACTTGGGAAAACCTCTTTAGGTAATGCTACCTCTTCAAACAATGGATCTAGTAAGTCTATTGATACTCTCACATCTGCACTTGATTCACTTATGATGGATCAATTCACATAATGCCCATCATTCTTGTTAACTTTTGAAATATTCAATTTCAATGTACACAATAGCTTGGTTTATTCAGGTGCATCGGTGAATGTCATTCCATTATCCTTTGCCAAAAAAATCAATGCAAAATGGGAAAATATAGATGCACAAATTATGAAACTGGAAAAGACTCATGTCCAGGAAATTAGTGAAATCAGAGATGTCATCATTTGTTTATCATCTAACAGATGAGTCAACCAATGTATCAACATAGTGATTGTGGATATTTCGGAAGCATACGGAGTGTTTCTAGCCAGAGACTCATATAACAAGCTTCAAGGGTACTTTGTCCCAGAATGGTCACACTTATGGCTTTTGTACAGGGGCATAAATAATCAGATCTAGGTAGTATCAGAAAGATATATGAAACACAAAGTCACTCCCTTGAATGGACATAGTGAGCCAATGGATTTTGCAGAATTACTATTTGGTAATTATTTTCCTAAAACTCAACTAGGGTGTTATCTTGCATAGTCATCCCTAGTTCCAGCAGATACACAGTTGGATCTCCTTCCTTGTCCAAATGGTGATAATGAACATTTTATGGTTAGCAGTAGTAGTAGCAGTAGTAGTAGTGTACTTCACAGTCCTTATACATGCAATGTTTGGACTATGTATATCAATGGTTCCAAAATGCCGGAGGTCTTTGGAGTTGGTTTTGTTTTAATAGACCCACTACAAAGAAAGCATTTAATCTCTAGCTACTTGAAATTCAAGTGCATGAATAACACTGCAGAGTACAAAGCACTCATATTGGGCTTACAAAAGGCCATTGACCTCAACGTTGCCATCCTGAAAGTGGTAGGTGACTCAGAAATCGTGGTGTGATAGGTACGTAACACAATACATTTTGTGTCACCTCATCCTAAAAGTTATCAACAAGAGATATGGCGTCTTATCTCACGTTTCCAAGCTTTTAATATTATTTCTATTCCAAGAATACATAATGTAGCTAAATATGCCTTGGAAAACACTGCTACTAGGATGTCATGGTTGAGGAATGGTTTCTATATTGAAATTCTTTACAAACCTTTCATCTTGGATAATATCACTAATTTATGCATTTTTATGATGACCAACAGATAATGTATTTTATGGTGAATGTTGATGTGTTCAAAGATGCAACGATTGATGAGCATGAGCACGAAAAGGCACTGCAAGATGCAAGCAATGCAAATAAAGGGAACCTCATCCCCAAGGGTGTGGTCTCATTGGAAAAGTTGTATGATCTCTAGAATAACTTCTTGGGACTCGTCAATGGCAAGACACACAGTTCCACTCTATCGCATGAGAAGATTAACTTGGGAACTAAGAAGGATCTAAAATATGTCAATCATGTTACTTGCTACACACCACAAGAGTGGTAATTCTTCATCCGCTTACTCAAGACATATGAAACACGAATCATCCAACATGCAATACCAATCAAGGAAGGAGCCAAGCCATCTCAATAGAAACTAAGGAAATTTCTACCAATGCTTGATCCTCTCATACAGAAGGAGTTGAGAAAGCTATTGGATGTTGGGATCATATACAGAGTTTGACACTCTATGTCGATGTCAAATTTGGTTCCTATGAGGAAGAAGTCTGGGGAGGTCTGCCTGTGTGTAGATTTCCATAATCCCAACCATGCCTCGGACAATGATAACTACCCTCTGTTGTCCATGGAGAAAATATTGCAAATAGTATTGGGGTTTGAAATGTTTTCTTTGTTAGACCAATATTCAAGATATAACCAGGTTCAAGTTGAAGAGCCTGGTTGACTTAAGACTACATTAATAATGAAATGGGGCATGTTTTCATTTCAATGAATGTCGTTTGTGCAATCAACATTGGTGCAACATTCCAATGTGAAATGGGCATCACCTTTTGCGGGCTTATTGGCCCGAGCGTAGTGGTCTATCTTGATGACATAACAATATTCTCTAAACATAGGTCAAACCACCTACACCACTTGAATAATATCATTGATTGATACCACAAGTATGGATATCCTTGAATCCCAAGAAGAGTATCTTTGCAGTGTCCAAGGGTAATCTCTTGGGACACATCATTGCTAAAGGTGGGATCAAGGTAGACCCGAAAAAGGTCAAAACTATCACAAAAATTCCCTTCCCAGTGAATAAGTAAGCCATGCAGTCTTTCTTAGGCAAGATCAACTTCCGCTGCAAGTTCATCTCCGACTATGCCCAGATTGTCAAACTAATATAGGAGATGGTGAATAAGGATGTAATTTAAAAATTCGATAAAAGGGAAAATGATGCATTCACCCATATCAAATAGGCTATAGCAGAAGCACCTACGTTGTATAGCCCAGACTTTGGTAAAGACTTATTTCTCTACACTTTTTCTTATGATACCTCTCTTGCCAGTGTACTTAATCAAAAGGATGAATTGAAAAATGAACGACCTATCTCCTTCATGAGCTCAAGTCCGCAAGGACTAGAGATCAATTACCCTTCCATGGATAAATAAGATTATGCAGTGTACAAGGAAGTGAATCACTTCAAGCCCTATTTGTTGAAGAAAATGTGTGTTATCTTTGTTCCACACACAACATTTGGGTCTTTGCTTGTTCAACAAAATTTGGGGGAAAGGAGGGTGAATTGGATGACTGTGTTACAAGAGTATGATCTAGACATTAATTTAATTCACATATTCAAGGGTCATGGTCTTTTTCAACTAGCAGTAAATGCAAAAGAGGGAGAAGAAGAGCTTGTAGAATGGGAGTAGAGATTGACATGTATAACATTGAGAGAGCCTCCCCCACTACAGACATAAACTCTTGGTACACATATGTGCCCTAATACCTTAATCACGGCATTGTTCCCTCTCACTTTTCCACATGGCAGAAGAGGGAACTTAGACATAAAGACTAATCTTATCAGTTGGTACATGTGGTGTTGTTCAGAAACCAGCACAACGAAGTACTACTCAGGTATTTGGAGACACACAATTCAGAAAAGGTATTGAGTAATATCCATGATGGACTAGCCAGGGGACACTTCGCAGACAACACTACCACACATAAGTTTATGCAAGCTGACTTTTACTAACATACATTATTCAAAGATGTTCATACCTATACCCACAAGTGTCCAATCTATCAAAGGTGTGCTGACAGAAATCAAAAGTAAGCAACCCCACTACAGCCAATTGTAGTGGAAGAACCTTTTCAATAGTGGGGCTTGGACATCATTGGGGAAATTTTCCCACACTCGTCAAAGAAACAATGTTGAATCTTGACTGCTACAAAATATTTCATGTGGTGGATAGAAGAATTTCCACTAAAATAGGTGAACGATCAGGAAGTCATCATATTTTTGCAACATAACATCATTTCCAGGTTCAAAGTTCCTACGTCACTTGTTTTTGACAATGCAACATACTTTTTATCGCTAATACATTACGATTTTACATTTGAAAATGATATTATATTGAAGCATTAAGCTAATTACTATCCATAGGGGAATGGTCTTGGTGAATCTAAGAAGAAGAACCTTATCTGTATCATCAAAAATACCATATTGTTTGAACAACGAAACTAGCACTCTGCTTTGGTGAATGCCTTATGGGCTGACCGTGTAATGCGAAAACCTTCCCTGAAAACCTCCCCTTACTTCCTGGTGTATGGAAAATAAGCCATCCCCCCTTTGAATATTTACTTGCTCCCTCTCCAACTGTCACAAGTGTCCCAAGGCAAGCCCTATCTATTAGTTCAAAATAGGATGGATACTTTGTACAAGCTATAGGAAAAAAGGTTGAAAGCTAAAGAAAAAAGTCTATTTCACCAGAGTCATACCAAGAGGTGGTTTGACAAGAAGTTTGCAAGGAAAAACAACTTTAGTGTGGGTGACTTAGTCTTAAAGTGGGACAAAGCCCATGAGGACAAAGGAAAACACACTAAGTTTCAGTCCATGTGGATTGCGCCATACACAGTACATGAGAATATTGGCCATCACACATATTGTCTTTAATCACTTGACGGGAAGATTGACTCTCTCCTTGTTAATGGTGAAGACTTAAAACATTATTTTAAATGAAAATATGGGGGTGTGCCCTACACTATGTACATTGTCTTTTGTTGCTTATTTTTTGTTTTTCCTTGAATTTTGTTGTGGTTTTTTTGTGTGAATAAGTTTTTTTCTTGATCATGTTATGGCTTCTAAGTGTGTGTGTGTGGCTAAACTATAAAGATGCTTGTGAAACTTCAACATTTGGCTATCCCTCTATTTGTCTTCCTTGTGTTGGTTACATCTTTTGGTCGATGAAGTTCTGATAGAAAATATGATCCATCCATTAGGAGAGTTTTGGTCCAACCTTGAACCCATGGCTAGTCCGGAAACCTCATGCCTATACTTGGTTTTTCTGCTGTTATTCTCATCTTATCCAACTAGTAGAAATGGAGAAGGGGAAAAACCTAAACAAGAAAACCTAAATCAGAGGTCTCTATATGCTTCTCTAAAGGAACAACCTATTTTTCTCTCAATAATTCAAGGTCCCTCTTCTACCCCAAAATAAATAAGTGTTTATGCACAATTCTCTTTAAAAAATAAACATAAAGATGAAAGAAGAGAAAGACTTCCTGTGCATAGAGGTGAAGCAAGCAACTCTGTTGGGATACTGTCTAGGATTCCTAGCAGTGGATAAATGTTTGTTTTCTTGTGTGACTCCATCAGGGTATTGTCTAGGCATGTTGGCATTGGAGAAACACTAGAGATGAAAAACTATACTCTAAAAATCTTAAGCTCGTGATCTAAACTACCCTTCCCAACTAGAAACATTGTGATTATGATGAATCTTATGTTGTGTTCAACTAAGAAGGTATAGAGGAGACAATGCCTATCCATGGGGTAAGTGGGAATGCCAAAGTGATATGCATGATGAATCAATACTCCTTGAGGAACCAAGGCTTGACACAAAAGAAACTAACCAAGACAGAGAAGTTGGGGTTCAACTAGTGTGTCACCAAGTGTTGTAGTTGCTGCGACACCCTCCAAAATTTTGGCTTGCACTCAAATTTCAAAGCCTTAATTGGTCTTTTCCTTGAGTTTTTCAAACACTTAAGCTCATTTCATGAGCTTTCTTGAAGACCTTTGGTCCCTTTTGCATGTTGGATTAACTATCATCTTTTGGCATGTTTGACTGTCGTACAATGTTAGTGAACCTTTTTTGGTGGTTTCGAAGGTAGTTCTTTAAGTATATGAGTTGTCCCAACCATGTAAACATCTATTTCATTCATACAAAAAGTCTTGAGCATTGTCGCACAAGTGTCATCATGGTCGTCCTAAAGTCTATCTTAAGTGTCGCACTTGTCATATCTTGTCATGTGGCAGTCACACAAAGGGGAATGTTTTGTTTGTGGGTTCTAATGAGCCATGTTTTCATGTCATCAAAGTATGCTAAGTGTGTGATCACAGTTCAAGTTCTTCATGATTCCATCTCTCTTCCCATACTTAGCCATTTTTGTAAATCTTCCTGATTGAGAAACTTAGCTTCACCGGGCCCCAACTGAGCTATGCACTACATAGTCTTATCCCTCTTGGATGCGACCCTACTACCTGGAACTACATATTTCATAATCCATGCCCTTTAGGGCTGTTGTTTTGCACAATCCCTGAGTCCAACAACCTACCTTGACCTCCAGAATTGTGCAGGTGTGCCTCCTAGTTTTTCTTAAACTGTGCATTTCACATCTCCAACCCTCAAGTCCTTTCTTGCTCTCTATAACTGTGCATTATGTAGAAATGCTAGCCTCCCTTGGCCTCCAAAACTATGTAGATTCTTCTTTTAGTTTCCTTCCATCAACCGAAGCTCATTGTCTCCAAAAACTGCGCAGTTCTACCCTTCAAGCATTTGAGCTGCTCATTCCCCCTTGCCTCCTAAAACTATGTAGTCTTTCCTCCTAAGGCTTGATCTTCTAGCCTCTACTACCTGCTTGAACTGTGAAATTTTGTCCCTCAGTGGGAACTACACAATTTTTCCCCTGAATGAGGACTGTACAAAAATATCCCTCAGTCTAGCATGGGCTATGTACTGCGCAATCTGAGTGATCAAGGTCTCCCCATGTCTACTAGAACTACGTAATTTGCAGTCACTGAGCTCTTTCTCCCATCCTGTCACTTTTCCTTAGCTCAATTCATGGATAATAATGCATCATATTAGACTAGGGGGTTTTCGGATTGATATTGTCCTATCATGAGTGAATTGTAGAAACAGGTACACTATTAAGTCATGGCGAGATGATGAAGAAGGATAAGGAGGAGGGAATCATGCCTAAAGACTCTCTTGCATTTAAAGTCATAGGTGGATCTATCAAGAGGAAGCAAAGGGACACAATTTTTCAACTACCATCTAAGACGTAAGATCATTGAAGACTTTGCATTACCAAGCCATGCAGAGGAGAAGAGAAAGCATATCCAAGAAGACATCTAGCACTTAGCAACAACAGTGACCTGACATTACCACGTCATCAAGAAATCCATGTCAATAGTGTCATGTCATGTCATGTTGTGACTAGTCATATGCCACATCACTATTATGGACCACGTGTATTGTATTCAAATGTATTGTAAAGTGGAAGTCCAAAGGACACACATGAATATGAAGATTCATGTAAGTTGAAAAGTCATAGGAAGTTCAACAATCATGAGGATAGTCAAAGAGTCACAAGGGGAAAGCATCACCCCTTGGTTATATATATCCCCTCATTGTATGATCAAAGAATTTTTCACCTTGGCTCGTCCCGCAAGGCATTAGAGAGATCTGCTAGCTCTGTGAGGAGCAAGGAGTGGCTCCAATGTCCTACTACTAGGGCTAGTGATGTACATTATAAACCTGTGTCCTAAAAAATTTTCTTAATAAAAGAAGCCTATAAAGTCCTTCATGTACATCATGCACGGACTATGAATGTTTGTAAGACTATTCTATGGACATTTATATTTCATGTTTGCTTTCACATGTACTAAGATTGTTGAACTATTTCGGTTATTTTAGTTCTTATCTTATTGGGGATGTGTTGTAATGGTTGTTATCGATGTCCCATCCTTGTGGACTATTCCGCAAGATACTATATAGATCTTCCCTTTTTTTTTGGTTGTAAGGACCGCCGCATCTGTTGTGGACTATTCCACTGGATGTTAGATGGATCCCTTTGGTCCATGTGTGTCTCTTCCTGGGTGGTACTATTACCTCTCACTTAGAGGCTCACTTCTCTTCCCCCTTTGCAGTAGAATGACCTCGATATATTTGCAACTACACACTCACCAGGCACACTTCCCTTTCTTTTTGAAGACACCATTGCATCACTCTCTTGTGCTTACAACTAGAGCCAAGGTAAATCTTTAAATATTTGGCAACCATTCCCTTATACCAGAAGGAACTCCTACACCAAACAGTGTGAGGTTTGATTAGGACCTCATATCGGGAGATCCCCTAAATGTTGGTCGATCCAACACTATCAAAAGAGAATCTTTAAGAGGAAATGTGTTGAGTTCTAGTATTAGCTACACTAGACTTCACGAAAAACTTTATCGTGGAATGTGGTGCATCGGCAAATGGAATTGGTGTTGTTTTAATGAAAGAAGGAAGACCCATTGCTTTCGAAAGTTGTCAACACAACGGAAAGTTTTTACAGAAACCTATATATGAGAGGGAAATGTTGCAATAGTACATGCACTAAAGAAACAATGCCCTTACCTAATGGGAAGACACTTCAAGCTAAAAACAAACCATGATAGTCTTAAATACTTCCTAGAATAAAGATTATCTTTAGAAGAGCAACAAAAATTGGTCACAATGCTGTTTATGACTTTGAAATTATCTACAAAAAAGGGAAGCAAAATGTTGTTGAAGATGCACTCCCAAGAAGGGATGAGGATGTGGAAGTATTACTTTATGCCATTTCTATTATCCAACATGGTTGGATAACTAAGGAAAGGAATGAATGGAATAATGACGAAGAGGTACGGACACTCATTCAAAATTTGCAGTAAGATCCCAGTCCATCTAATTCATTTATTTGGAAAAATGATTTGTTGTGGTACAAAGATCGCCTATATCTATGTAAGAAATCCCAACTTAAACAAAAGGTTCTTTTGGATTTGCACACCTCTCCTATAGGAGGGTCACTCATGATTTTTTTTAAATTACCACTGGGTCAAAAATAATTTTTTTGAGATGGATTTTGTTGGGTCCCTATAATACTAGTGATTACCCCATTACTATTGTAGTTATACCCCTTATTAATATTGTTGTGCCCCTATTGTCCCCATATTGTTATTACTGTGCCCATAAAATCCCTCTATTGTTATTTTTGTGGCTTTATATTATTATTGTTAGGTCGGCTGGGTTATAATGTGACTCCTTAGACTCCTATATATAGAAAGGAGGTTTTGTCATTTGAATCATCGAAGAATTGTTCACTTATCTAATGTAAGGAGGTTTCCCCCTCGAAGAGGCTGAATTCTAAGGCGTTGATCTATCTTTTCTATCTTTCTTGAGCTGGTTTCATAACATTTGGTATCAGAGCTTTGGATTCTAAGGTTTCGCTGCTCCAAACAGGTCATCGGGGCATTTTCGCTATAACTTCTTTTCTGCGACGTTTCAGAAGCTGAAAAAAAACCCATTTGAGAAGACATCGCGCTAAATCTCGGGTCCGAATTTCAGAGCTTTTTTCTCTATATTTGCGGAGATATGATCTAAGGAAGTTGGTATTTTTGCAGAGTCCTGAATTACATTCCAAATAGGTGACCTGGGGAAAATCGTCATAACTTTTTCTCTAAACATTGGATTGAAAATTTGTAAGAAGGTACAGAAAGAGGACGGACTGTAGTTTCTTTTCTGTATTTTTCAGAGCTAAAGGTCGAAACAATGACTCGTGGCACGTCGTACAAGTTCGCTCTACTGAACTAGTCTATAATCAAGTCACTATAGGAGATTTCACATAACTCTTCCTTGGAGAATCCAATTTGGATCAGACTGGTTGCATTGGAAAGAGGACACAGAGGGCTACCATAGGTCACAATTTCAGAACTGGATGTTCTAAAATCATAGAGATACATCAGAGGCAATATCGAGCTCCTACAAAGAAAAAAAGGTGTGTAGATTCTTTTAAATTTTTGCTTAAGATTGGTTTGAAAATTTATTTTGAAGGAATTCAAAGGGCTAGTAGAGCATTATTATCGGTAACTAATTCCCCGAGGAAAGAAAATGCAAACACCTAGTAAGGAACCTGAAAGCTCTAGCATGACTCATGAAGAAGAGGAAGAAATGCAACATGATATATCAAAATTACAAGACCAAGTGCAACAATTGTCCCTTACACAAAAAGGAACAGAATTAAGATGGATGGTTTAAAGAAAGGTTTAGAAGCTAAGATGGATTGTTTAAAGAAATAAGTAGAAGCTAAGATGATTGACGTGGAAGCTAATATGGATGATTTGAAGATAGATTTGAACACAGACATGGACGAATTGAAGATAAATATGAATAAGTTGCTACAAGAAATGGGAACTAAGGGTGAAAGGGTACTAAAGTAAACTCATGATGAGAACAAAAGAAATGTTAATCATGTTTCCATAGACTCTAATGTTGGATCGAAGACCCACCATATTCCAAAAAATCGATATGAGGAAGTTTGATGGCAAGGATCCCACAACATGGATATTACAGATGGAGCAATTTTTCGATCTCAATAATGTGCAAAACACACAAAAGGTACGTATTGCAACTTTATATTGGAACCAAATCAGTTTGTATGGTATCAATGGCTTCGCTCTCGTAAACAAATTATCACTTGGGAAATTTTTACGGAAGAATTGATAGCACATTATGAGGATACAAAAAGAAACACTTTTTTTAATCAATTGATAAGTCTCAAACAAAAGGGTTCAATAATGGAGCACATTGAGGAGTTCCAAAAATTGAACATAAGGGTAAAAGATATTCCAGAGGAGCATAGGATTGATGTGGTCACAGGGTCTTTAAAGGATAATATCCAACATGATGTTCACCTTTGGGAACCTGATTCATTAGAGAAGGCATTCAGGTTAGCAAGAAAAATGGAAAGAAAAATTATGGCAACCAAGAAGCATACACTCACAACTATAAAGACGGAAGTGTTGTGCCTAGCATTCCACAACCTATAAGGTTGACACCACAACAATTGGAATAAAAAAGAGCAAAAGGGCTTTGTTACAGTTGTGATAGCAAATATACTAAAGGTCATAAGTGTGCTGAGAAGAAATTATTCTACATAGATTGTGAAGAGGAAGAAGAAAAGGAGC
>APFE030096865.1:358946-428455 GCA_000404065.3 Pinus taeda
TTCACCAAGTTGGATCTTCGTTCAGGATATCATCAAATTAGAATGAAGACTGAAGACATTCCAAAAACATCATTTAGAACTCATGAGGGTCATTATGAATTTTTGGTCATGCCTTTTGGCCTACCAATGCACCTTCTACATTTCAAGGTTTGATGAATTCCATTTTCAAACCCTTCCTTAGAAAATTTGTGTTAGTTTGATGATATACTAATCTACAACAAGTCTTGGAAGGATCATGTTGAACATGTTGACAGGGTGCTACAACTTTTGGAGGAGAAACAATTATATGCAAAAATATCGAAATGTTTCTTTGGAGTCCAAGAGGTGGAATATCTGGGTCATATTGTATCTCATGAAGGAGTTAAGGTAGAGCCTAGCAAAATTAAAGCCATTAAGGAATGGAAAATCCCCACATGCATAAAGCATATGCGAGGATTTCTCGGGTTGACAAGGTATTATCGCAAGTTTCTTAAGAATTATGGGAGAATAGCAGCGCCTCTAACGACATTATTGAAGAAAGATGCATTTTCATGGACTCCGAAAGCAACAAAGGCCTTCGAACATCTTAAAGAGGCAATGTACCAAGCACTGGTCTTAGCTACACCGGACTTCACAAAAACCTTTATTGTGGAATGTGATGCTTCAGGAAATGGAATTGGTGTTGTTCTAATGCAGGATGAAAGACCCATTGCTTTTGAAAGTCGTCCAATCAAGGGAAAGTTTTTACACAAAGCTATTTATGAGAAGGAAATGTTGGCAATACTCCATGCACTTAAGAAATGGCGACCTACCTAATGGGAAGACACTTCAAGGTAAAAATGGATCATGATAGGCTTAAATACTTTTTAGAACAAAGATTATCCTCTGAAGAGCAACAAGTGGGTCACAAAGATGTTGGGTTATGACTTTGAAATCATCTACAAAAAAGGGAAGCAAAATGTGGTGGCAGATGCACTCTCAAGAAAGGATGAGGATGTGGAAGCATTGTTGTGTGCCATTTCTATTATCCAACCAGATTGGATAAATGAAGCAAGGGAGGAATGGAAGAATGACAAAGAACTGTGGGCACTTATTCGAAAGCTACAACAAGATTCCAGTACGTCTTATACATTTAGCTGGAAAAATGATTCGTTATGGTACAAAGATCGCTTATACCTCTAAAATAATTCCCAGCTAAAACAAAAGATTCTTATGGAATTGCACACTTCTCCCTTAGGAGGGCACTCAGGATTTTTAAAAACTTACCACAGGGTTAAGAAGGAATTTTTTTGGGATGGCATTAAATCAGATATTCAAAAGTTTGTGGCAGAATGTTTGTTTTGCCAACAAAATAAAGTTGAAACAATTAAGACACCGGGTCTATTACAACCTTAATCCATTCCAAGCCAACGTTGGGAGGAGGTTTCAATGGATTTTATCACAGGTTTACCCAAGTCTGAGGGAAAGTTTGTCATCATGGTGGTAGTTGACAGAATTACCAAGTACGCACACTTTTGTGCATTATCACATTCATTTAAAGCCAGTACAGTTTCTACTGCATTTATGGAAACAATTCAAAAGCTACATTAAAACCCAAAGATTATTGTAAGTGACAGAGATCCCATTTTCACTGGAAATTTTTGGACAAAATTATTTTCTTGTCTTGGTACTCAGTTAGCTCATAGCTCATCTTATCATCCTCAAACTGATGGGCAAACTGCGATAGTAAACAAATGTTTGGAAGGATATCTTTGTTGCTTTGTATCTGATAAACAAACACAATGGGTCAAATGGTTGCCTCTGGCGGAATGGTGGTATAACACTTCCTTCCATACAACAAAAAAAATGACCCCATTTATGGCACTTTATGGGTATCAACCACCATCCATCACATCATATTTAAGAGAAAATTCTAAGGTTCAAGCAGTGGAACATCACATCGAACATCAACAACAAGTCCTCCAACTCTTAAAGGATAACCTCGTGTTGGCACAAAATAGAATGAAACAACAGGTAGATCAACATCGTAGTGAAAGAAGTTTTGATGTAGGTGATTGGGTATTCCTAAGGTTACAACCATATAAGAAAATGTCCCTCAAGCAAGCTAAGAAGGATAATAAATTATCACCAAAGTATTATGGTCCGTACGAGGTGTTGCAAAAGATTGGTACTATGCATACAAATTGGAGCTTCCTGCAGCTTCTCGATTGCACCCAGTTTTCCATGTTTCATGTTTAAAGAAGGTTATAGGCGATAAGCTCCCAGTTCAAACAATATTGCCAGAACTTGATGAGGAAGGAAAATATATTGGAACCAGAAGTAGTCACAGAAACAAGATCTCGACAGCTACGAAATCAATCAGTTTCGAGTATCTTGTCAAGTGGAAGAACTTATCCACTGAAGATTCCACATGGGAGGATGATAATTTTATATAGAAGTATCCATAACTACTCAAGCGTTGAGGACAACACTTTTTTGAAGGAGAGGGGCATGTTGGGTCCCTATAATACTAGTGATTACCCCATTACTATTGTAGTTATGCCCCTTATTAATATTGTTGTGCCCCTATTGTCCCCATATTGTTATTACTGTGCCCCATATAATCCCTCTATTGTTATTTTTGTGGCTTTATATTATTATGTTAGGTCAGCTGGGTTATATTGTGACTCCTTAGACTCCTATATATTAGAAAGGAGGTTTGTCATTTGAATCATCGAAGAATTGTTCATTTATGTAATGTAAAGGAGGTTGCCCCCTCAAAGAGGCTGAATTCTAAGGCGTTGATCTATCTTTTCTATCTTTCTTAAGCTGGTTTCATAACAGATTTAAATATGATATTCACAATTTTGTGATGGAATGTTTGGTTTTCCAACAAAATAAATTTGATATGATTAAGACTCTAGGTCTTTTACAACCATTATCCATTCCAAGTTAGCCTTGGGAAGAGGTGTTAATGGATTTTATCATAGGCTTGTTGAAGTCTGAAGGAAAGAGTTTCATCATGGTGGTATTTGATAGACATTATGCACACTTTTGTGTGTTATCTCATCCTTTCAAAGCCAATACAACTGCCACTACACTTATGGAAACAATTTAAAAACTGCATGGAAACCCAAAGATTATTGTAAGTGAGAAATATCCCATTTTAACTAGAAAGTTTTGGACAAAATTATTTTCTTGTCTTGGTATTCATTTAGCCCATAACTCATCTTATCATCCTCAATCTGATGGGATATCTAAGATAGTAAACAAATGTTTGGAAGAATATCTTTGTTTCTTTGTATCTGATAAAAAAACACAATGGATCAAGTGGTTACCCCTAGCAGAATGGTGGTATAACACTTCATTCCATACCACAACAAAAATGACCCCATTTATGGCACTTTATGTATATCATCCACCATCCATCACATCTTCTTTAAGAGACAATTATAAGGTTCAAGCAATGTAATATCACATAGAGAATCAACAAAAGGGTCTCCAACTCTTAAAGGATAACTTTACTCTAGCGCAAAATCTAATGAAACAACAGGCAAATTAGAATCACAGTGAAAGAATTTTTTATGTGGGAGATTGGGCATTATTACGACTACAACCATACAACCAAATTTCCCTCAAGAAAGCTAAGAAGGATAATAAATTATCACCCAAGTATTATGGCCCTTCTAGAAGGTGTTGCAAATGATTGGTACTATTGCATACAAATTGGAGTTGCATTCATCTTCACGAGTACACCCAGATTTCCATGTTTCATGCTTAATGAAGTTTATAGGTGACAAGCTTCCAATTCAAACTATATTTCCATAACTTGACAAAGAAGGAAGAATCATATTGTAGCTTGAAGAAATCACATAAACAAGAATCTTACAACTACAAAATATATCAATTTAAGAGTATCTCATTTAGTCGAAGAACTTACCTATTGACAACTCCACATGGGAGGATGATTATTTTATATAGAACCACCCATAACTACTCAAGATTTGAGGAAAATACTTTTTTGAAGGAGAGTGGCATGTTAGGTCCCTATAATACTAGTGTCATCCCTATATTTGTATTGTTGCACCCCATAGAAGCCCACTATTGTTGTTGTTGTTCCCTTACATTATTATTTTTTTGTAGGCCCTAATTATATTTTGAGCCCTTAGACTCCTATATATACCAAGGAGGTCTTGTCATTTGAATCATCCAATAATTTTTCATTTAAGTGATGTAAAAGGAGGTTTCCCCCTCAAAGAGGCTTATTTTCAAGTCATTGATCTATCTTTTCTTTACTTTTTGTGATCTGGTTACATAGCATGCACCATGGCACTAAAACTAGCTTGGATTCAATCTTGATTAAGATGAGATACATACTCTATGATCTAGGGTTTATCTTACTACTTTAATAGATGGACCCACAGTGAACAACATCCTTACCTAATAATTAAGCATAAGTCAATGAATGATGTGTTTACTTGGCCTTAAGACATGCCATTTGGTAAATCCAAAGCCCAAATAGTAGTATCTTAGATGATTTATTGAATTAGGACTAAGGCTGCATGATTTTGTGATGAATGAGAGACAAGGAAAGAAAGGAATAAAAGGAATGACCAAGGGTGAGGTTGTGTCATAATGTATTTCTACAGGGAAAATGGTTATATCACACGCGATAGCAATTTTAGAGTGGGAAGTGCTTTGGCACAAAACAAAGACACTTCTTCACAACGCAGAGATAAGGTTTGGATTTCACTAAACTTGGTTCAAGTGTTCATGCACTTGGGAGGAAAATTGACTGAATTATGGTTAGGTTGAGGCAAGTACTATCTTGAGCAATGAAAAATCAATTAGTGGACTAGGTGTGAGTGTTAAGGGATAAAATCCTAGCAATGATGCACGTTCGAATGATGGAAGTGATGGGAGGTAAAGGGAGAATTGATCATGAATAAATACCAAATATTGGAGGGATGATGGCACAAAGAATGGCCATGGGTTGAAGGGAAAGTCCTTGGAGATAAGGGAAAATCTAGGGCCCAGTGGGAAAGATTTATCACATAGCCAGCATGCTAACAATGGATTAGGAAATGATATCTATGTGAGGCCCTTTAAAGGAATTCTCTATGTATTGAAATGAGAAGGAGAGATAAAGAGATTGAGAATGACCTTGGGGCCAACATCCTAGCTTAATTTAAGAGAAAGAGAGAGGTGGAAAGATATAATTGTATTTATAGAACATTTTTAAAAAGAATATGAAATGTTGACTAAGGAAAAATAAAACTCATATATGAGTTCGTGGTGTATTTTCTATGTGTTGGTGATGCTTGGCATTGATGTGGGATTGTGGGGGTCTCTCTTGAACACTTGGTTGCAAAAGAGGGAAGTAATGCAAAACCATGGTGGAGACAACAACAAAATGGTTTCTTTTATAGTGTTTTAGATTTATTGGCATGAAATTCATGGTCATAAACGTCTCTTGGTATGTCACCTTCAATCTTTTCCATAGTCAATGATCATCCAAATATAAAATGGGTAAAGGTGTGATACAACACTTAGAATTTAACTCTTCTAGTAATGTATGCCTAGAAGTTGGCTTCTATGGTTACATATCAAAGCGGGGGTAAGAGTGATGGTGAGTATGTCACTAGAGAAAGGTAGTCTTGGAGTGTTATGTCATGGGACAAGGAAGGTTCCCAAAGTCGTATCCTTGGATAAAGCAAGTTCTAGAGTGTCATGTCACTAGTAAAAGAAATTCTCAATGTTATACCACTAGGAAAAGCAAGTTCTAGAGCATTGTATTGCATGAAATAGTAAGTTCTCAATGTGGTATCATTGGGAAAATAAAGTTCTAAAGCACTATGTCGCCCAAGGAGGGGACTTCTAAGAATCACCATTAACATTTTCCTAGGTGTTACTAGAGAAAACGTAAAGGTAGATTAAGCTTAGAGAAAGAGAAGCATGTGTTGAGCTAGAGTGAAGAAAACTTTGGCATTGAGGGGACCCTTGTTTTCCCCCTAGGGATTGATAATAGTTAGAAGAAAGTAAGGGGGGTTGTTGTAGCTATTACAACACCACAAACACTCAGAAATATATCATGTAGCATTAGTATTCTTCATAAAATGTTCTCGAGCATCTTAATATAAAATAGAATCTTATTCTTTCATGAAGGAAAATTTCTTCCAACTTGAAATCATCAATATTTCCATCATGTACAAGTTTGAACCACCTCCATTTGTTGTTGTTTTCACCTAAAACAAATAAAGGAGGCAATGACACCAATGTTGTAATCTTCTAGATTGCACAAACATTCAAGAAATAGGAACACATTAGGGAAAGAACACCACGCACGTAACTCAAGAAAGAAAATATGATTTAGAGAAGGATATCAAACATAGTCTTTATTCATCATTCATGAGTATTTACACATTATGAAGATGGTTTGGGTTGTTGTACCCACTCCAACTACTCATTTGTTAGGTTTGTTCTGTAGGTTTATTTTTAACATATACATTCTTATATTATGCTAATGTCTTAATATATGTGTGATAATGTTAAGAAGGGCCTAAAAGGCCTTCCAATAATGGCTATGAATTTAAGTATGTTTGGTTTCAAGAGTACCTTTAGGGATATCATATATAAACTAGGTTATGTGGAAGAGTATTGCTTGCAAAAGTGTTGTCTACTGTAATAATACTCGAAGGGGTTCCAATAGAGGTTACAAGGATGTACAAATAGGTTACACCACTTGTACTTTATACATTTATTCTTCTCCAACCACATATTTACACAACAAAAGATAGGTCTATGTGTTATTTAAATATGGTGTAACACATACCTAGCCTAAATAAAATATCCTCCAAAATTTAGGTGTGCTAACTTAGGAAATAATTTTAGTATCACTTGTAGTGTCCTTAACCTTTAGCATTTAAACACAAACTAGGCATATAGAGATTATAAATGTCAAAACCCATATATAAGACACAAATATGATGGAATATGAAAAACTACCCTTGTATTATTGATTATTAGAAGAAGTAATACATTGTTCATATGTCTTTTAAGGTAGGGTGACTTTTCATCAAGTAAACCCCCAATTACAACATTAATTGATAAAGATATTTCATATCATCATTCCTCTCTAAATAGATTCACATATAAAAAATCTAAAGTATTTATATCCCCATCATTAATGAGTATCAACTACCCAGTGAGCATTATTTCATAAAGAGAACCCACTTACATTGAATAACTATCCACTACTAATCTAATAAATCTTATTAAAAAATTATGGCCGCAAAAATTAGTTAAATAACCTCTAAATAACCTAAAAACAAGGAGGTTAAAGTATGACTTAACACTTTAATTAATATAAAGTACTACTTTCTAGGTCCTTTTCACGAGTGCATTTAGGAGGCATGGTTTGATAATCCTAATAAAATATAAAAGGCTCCTTACCCATTCATAAATTAAATTATATATAGTAAAATATGCTAGATAGTAAGGAGGTACTTAAATATTTGAAAACATGGTAAAGTCCTTGGTTCAAATTCTTTATCTTAGTTACAAGACTTAAAAACCTCTATAAACTAAAGATATAAAAAAATCAATTTTGAAATGGTCATCATAAAATGTTTGAATTTTTGTAAGAGGTTGGATTGAAAATATGAAACACTTGGATTAGATGATAGAAATATAACAAATCTGAGGAATGTAGGGTTCACTACACATAAAGTTTCAAATTATTGGTGGTCCATATTGGATTATATATTTTGGGTCTATTGAGGGTGACCAATTTTGAGTTGTATATAAGTTGCACAAGGGATGTTCATGGGTTGTAATTATCAAGAATCGATGGATAATGTGGGGTCCAAATAGCGATATGGATTCATGAAATTGTATAAATAAGATTTCATACAGAACCTCAAATACCCATGTAAATTCAATTGCATTGATAGGATGAGTTTAGAAGATTGATGGGTATCCAAGAACTTGTGCAAGTAGTGTGAATATGTTTGAAAACAAAATGGTATTTCAACGTAGGTCAAATATTTTAAGAAACCAATCACAAAACACTCACAAGAGTAAATCAAATATCAATATATTAATGTATCACATGGTTAAAAACCTCAATGAAGGAAATAGTCCATGACCCTAGCCAATGGAATGACTTGGAACAATATATTAATGAAAAATGGGAAAAAAAATTGCATAAGAGTTTTTAACAATCAATTACCAGTAAATGACCCTCTGTGTTCTTTAAACAGAAATCATTGATCAATCAAGTGATACTTCATAGATCAATCTAACCATTAGTATTGAGGAGAATATGAATTATTGACATTATGTCTAGAACATATTGTGATCCTTGGATTACATAGCTCTAAATTCATATGAATTCATACTAAGGAAATACACTAGAGAAACACACTTCACCTAAAGACACATTAAACCTAGTTAATCTTAACTAACTTCTAAATGTTTGAATGTCCTAAATGTTGAAAAAATGTAGCAAGAAAGGTTCAATTTGACTTTAACCTTAGGCAAATTGAGTAAATCGAATTTCCACATTAGCATGACAACTTGGAGGCAATTAAATAGTGTGTCATGGATCTTATCACTCAGTTAGCTCAGTAAATTTAAGTTAGAGGGCTTGGAGTTTAGTTATGCATGTGTGATTGCTAAATTTTAGCAATCCAGTTTAGTTATTTTCAGTTGTATTTAATTAACTGACCTCTAACTATTAATAGAGTCAATTTAAGGTCAATTGTGCAGTGGGACAACAATCTAACTTAGAGATATGTCAATTAAATGATCAATCAGCCCAAAATAGCTAGTGCATGCAAGGAATTCAAGTTACTCAGCTAAAGTAGAGATGACAAGGCAGTGTAACATGAGTTATATACTACTTTGAGTGTACATGTGTTGCATGAGTCAGGCGATCAATCCTTGGGAATTGCATAATCAATTTGGAGAAAATGCTATCTTTCATGGGTTAATTTCCTCAGGATTTCCGCAGGGAAATAAGAGGCTTAATGAGAAAATAATTGGCTAATTGTTAGCCAGAGCTTCTCATTGAGCAGACAGATCAATTATTCTTTTGCAGGTTGAGCTCAGAGCTGGAGCTAACAATTGTAATAGTTTGTTTATTCAACTAATTAATGCAAAGAGGTTTGAGGGGTTTTTCCCAGTTGGGTTCCCCCATAAATCATTGTGTATTGGTGGTTTTTCTTATTGCATGCCTATGCATGTTGTTCTAAATTTTTGTTTCCATTCTGCATATCAGTAGAGTAGAATTGTGCCTCTTGTTTTTCGGTTTGAAAACTTGAGAAGTTGCAATTTTTATCAAATTTCTACACTAAATGTAGTGGACACAAAACACCCAACTTCATTGAATTGGAGTAAGGCCACAGATCTACACGACTAAGTGGAGCTGAAAGATCTTGTAAAGGGGGGAATTGGACACTAAATGCCAATTTCCCAAACTAGGTTATAAATCACAAGATAAGGAAAGGAATCAAGTACCTACCAAGTAAAACCCATGTCAAAAATTTAACATATACAACTTACTAACTACATTGTGACATCACATGGAACAAGAGCACCATGTGGAAACATAAGGACCAATAGGTTGCTGACACTTAAAAGTAAAACTTCATTCAAAGAAGCTCCTTAAAGTCTATCGGAGTTACATGATATTAGGGGCCATATGTCAAGGTTATTAGATGCGATAAGGAAGACTTGGTGGTTAAAGAATGATTCTGATTGTTGACCTTTGTTACTTTGCTTTGGATTTTTGTAGGCTAAGCTAAAACATGCAAAGAGAAGCGTGGAGAGAATTCTTAAACTTTAAATATTGATATTTTTTTTATAAATATGCAAGAAAAACTCCCATAATCAAGTAATAAATTTTAGATAAATAACAGAGATGAAAGATCTTGTAAAGGGGGAAATTGGATGCTAAATGTCGATTTCCCAAACTAGGTTATAAATCACAAGACAAGGGAATCAAGGACCTCCCAAGTAAAACCTAGGTCAAAAAGTTAAAATGTACAACTTGCCAACTACATTGTGATATCACATGGAACAAGAGCACCATGTGGAACCATAAGGACCAATAAGTTGTTGACACTTAATAGCACAACTTTATTCAAAGAAGCTGAGTTACACAGTATTAGGGGCCATATACCAAGGTTATTAGATGCTATAAAGAAGATTTGGTGGTTAAACAACGATTCTGGTTGTTGGTCTTCAATTCTTTGCTTTGAATTTTTGTAGTCCAAACTAAAATATGCAAAAAGAAACATGGAGAAAAATATTAAACATTAAATATTGATCATTTCTAATAAATATCCAAAAAAAACTCTCATAATTAAATAATAAAATTCAAATAATTAACAAAATTCATATGACTAATATAAAAAAATAAAGAATTAATAGGAAGAATGCTATGCCACTAAGAATACATAGAAAACACAGATTGTAGAATTAATAGGAAGAATGCTACACCACTAAGAATACATAGAAAACAAAGATAGTAGAGTATATCCTTGGATAAATAAGTTTAATAGTTTCAACTAATATATTTGTATAAGGAAGGGGTTGTGAAGATGTATACATTATTATACAAATCTTAATGTATTATAATCGTTAAATATATTAAAATATTTCTCTAATTTTTATATAACTAATGTTATTTATTAAGGTATTTAAATTTAACTAATTAAAATAGATTATGTTTCCAAATCATTTATATAATTTTGTTTTATAATTCAATTACATATGAAGTTATGGATATAACATAAACAATTTTATATACAACTATTTTTCCGAGGTTTTAAATTGGCTACCTTTATATAAAAAGAGTGTTTTAATACACTATATTATTCATTGTTTTGTATTTCATGGACTTTTTTAAGAAAGGAAATGGGAATGAGCATTATTTCATTAGTGAATACATGACCATGAGAACATTTTATATAGTTTTTTTTATGTGCAATTAAGCATCTTACCACTACTTCAAGATGTTTCATAGGCCCTTATATCTTGCATGAAAACTCTTCACTTTCCGTTATTAAATCTAAACCCTTTAAATTATTCTATAAAAATTATTATTCTTATCTTTAATTAAAAGAAAATATTCACTAGTTTAAAGACCAACTTAATTAATGATTGTGATATTATGAAATATAATATAAACCATGAGAATCATAAAATTCTAAATGCTAAATCACCCACCCAATTTAATTAGTGAATATGATATTATGAAATATTATAAACTATCACATTCATAAAATTTTAAGTTCAAAATCCACTTAAATACAAAAACAACTGGAAAAGATAAAAAAGAAATCATTAAATATACTTATATTTATCAAAATTTTAAAAACTCTACTCAAACCCAACTTCTCATAAACCACCTCTAAAGAGTCTACTCAAAACCACCTCCTCATAAACCACCTCATTTTTTATGGCAGGATAACATTATATAAACCTTCCTAATTAAATTTATCAGTTTGAGCTTTTATTTGTAAGGCCAACTTGTCCTCGTCCTTTTCAAAGGGAACGAAACACAAGAATTCATTGGACACCGAAAAAAATAAAAAGACAGGTTTGTTTCATCTGCTTCATAGGATTCCTAGCTTATGCGTGAAGTAAAAACTTTCATTAGTATGTAAGATTCTGGTTATAACATTTAAACAATTTCACAGGAGTGGGAACCTTCAAGTGGTCAACAATGGCGAATATCTGTCTCTGAAATAAGGAAGCTGCAAGACCTCTTTTTACTCACAATATTAAGCTACAGTTGCTGTATCTCTACGCACAAAACTGGCACAATTAGCGCGCCCTTGGTCGAACTTGAACAATGTAACGAGATTTATAAAAAGACTGGAAACTGTTACAGAAAGCCCAGCTGTTATTATAGCCAGAATATGTCATGTCATTTCTTGAGTTACAGTCATGATAATGAATTTAGATCCCTCCAAGCCAAGATCCGCTCCCTGATCTTTATCCAGGCTTTTAAACAGATTGTATATATGCATTCCGGGCTGTGAAATCCTATGGACTTTGTTTCAGTCCAGAAATTCTGCAGTGAAATAAGACGAAAAAAATTGAACCGTGAACGAGAGAGAATATGAAAAATTTATCCAGTTAGCAAAAACTGTAGGCCACGTTACCTGAAACTTTGAGCCGTGCTTTAAAGGCCAAGGAGGATATAGTAGATCAAAGTTATGGGCAATGCAATCAACATCCCGAATATAACTCTGAAAAGTAAACATAAATTTAGGATTTTGTGAGGGTAGGTTTTCACAATTTAAATTTATATTATACTATAGTTTCGAGGAAAATTATATAATGTAGTTTTCAAGAATATGATCAGAAAATTTGTGAAATTTTGTGAATACAGAATGAAAAATTAATATGTAAATCCTATTAAATTTACTCTCATATCCACAAATCATGTTAATAATATAATTGGTATATTAACACTCTCTCTCATTCTAATTTTGACAGTTTGAATTCATATATCTTATTCTAATTTTGACAGTTTGAATTCATATATCTTATCACTTCATTTGAATCTATATATTTTGTTAATTTATGAAAATTTTCGAAAAAAATCACATTGCTGATATTTAGTTGATATGTTTCTAACCAGCTAATATAGTTCATTTTCATTTCTCGACTTGAATTCAAATATAAATTCCATGTGACATAAAACATGTTTCACACAGAACACAGAAGCTACACCATCATATGAACCTCAGATTCCTTATCAATAAATTTGGTTAGAGAAATGCACAGCAAGTTTGGCAGCATGACTCACGCTGTGCTTAGTATTTCAGGATGTACGTTGTACTCTTTCGCGAAAACAAATGGAACAATTCCTTGAGGAAGCGCTGCCTGCAATACATCAGTATTTTAATATGAAGTCTATGGTTTTTGCCGGGAACGCTAGAAATTATGAACATGAAAATCAGAAATGAAATGGGATTGTGGTCTGAAATTTGCTGCATAAAAGCCCAACATCCAGATGATCGAGAAAAATGACTCTTTTCCTTCAATTATTGTTCTCTGACTTTTCAGACATACCTGAACAATGGCCACATGCAGCAACGAACCTCTCAGGCCAACGGCAATAGAGGCAGCTGCCATTACAGCAGGGCCAGTAAGAAATCTGACAGCCATTGCGAATCCAGCAACAGATTTTCCACACGCTATGATTCTTGGCTGGAGTGCCATGAACAGTCCTGTTTATTGCACATTGACAAGATCAGAAATGCAATAAGTTCCTTGAAATTTTTTATCTACTATCCAACTGTTTATCTTTGTGCATCTGGTCCCACCTCTTACCACCAAAAAAAATTTCATAATTGCAAAAATATTTTAAAATAATACAAACAAGTAATTTAATTTTGGATATGGATGTTTATTGATTTTTACTAATTATTTTATTTAATTTATATTTGTTAGTTTTTATAATTATAAACAAATTTTAAAATTAAATAAATAATAAAATATAATTTGAGATATCAACATTTACCAACCATCTAATTTACATATTAAATATTATTAGCTTAATTATAAACCAATCTAAAATAATATAAATGAGATATCAATATTTACCCACCATATAATTTATATTATATACCATTATTTTATAATAAAAATTTAAACTCAAAAATAATATAAATGATTAAAGAACCTTAATCCTGGATGTTTCTGTAATTGGTTTTTTCAAGAACCAGGTCATATGGGTTACAGGAAGAATATAAAAGAGGAGATTAGACGAGAAGAATGCATACCCAAGCTAAACATGGCCATTCCCAGACCTGCATCAGACAAGATTGCTATCGAACCATGGACCAGCTTCGGCATTGTAACATTGAACCTGCATGTAGTACAAAACATTTAAGGCTTTCCCACATAAATGGCTCTGCATTGAGAACAAATTAATCTGATAACTTCATCGGTTTAGTTATAATTTATATATCAGCCGAGAGGGAATTTACAGAGAAGAAAGTACCTGAAAGACACAAAGGACCAAATGAGACCCAAGGCGCTGGAATAAGTGTTAGGATTTCTTATGAGTTTTCTCCACACCATTATGAGAATTAGCCTAGTCATGACACTGGCAGGAGGCATACTCATCCTCCTAGCTTCAACATGGCTTTTCTCGTCATATTGATCCAGAGAACAGCCAGGAGCTAGTTTGGAATTCGGGCTGGCTGCTTCCAGATCTCGAGTTATGCATTCCTCTCCATGAGATACCATTGCCTTTTGTCCTGGACTGAAATGCCCACGAGCATATTCGTCGTAAGATCCACTGGAAGTCTCGTGTAAGCCTGAAACACAGCAAGTCAACATTGCTCAGGTGTTGTTGACAGTTTAAAAAGGGAGAGTGAGCATAAATCTGCAAAATAAACATGTCACTGGATGAAAGAGATTGTTGCCATTTAGCTAATTTTATATCTCTGTCTGTCTGATTGAAACTTCTGGATGAAGAGAGCACAAATATATGTTGGCAGATTTACTTAAAATACCACTCCTGTCCAAGGTTTTGTTTCTAAATATAAACTAATAACAAAATAACAAATGACCCAGAAAGTCATGCTGTTTTAGTACTGGACTGCGAGAAGCGGTGAAGTTCAGATGTTTAAAACTAATAAACCAAAACAAATATGACCCAAGAAAGTCATGCTGTTCTAGTACTGGACTGAGGAGAGCAAAGCAGTGAAGTTTTACTGTTTAAAACTAATGACCCAAAAACAAATATGACCCACAACTGAAGAAAGTATTGAAGTTTAGCCATTTCAGGACTGGACTGGACAGATGCAAGTTGTGAAGATGCTACCCTCGGGACTTGAACCTCAAACTTATTTTAAGGACTGGCAAAGCTTTTGATGCTGAGACCTGTGTATTCCTGCTAATATTCCAACCAGTACTGGTGCTAATATTCCAACCAGTACTTGTGAAATAGTATAGTGCTGGAATAAGTATATATGAGAATGTGTGGATAACATCTGTTGGAGAAAATACCTTTTTTTCAGTGCAGAATTAGATATGTAAACAAATATACCTTTGCCTCCATTGACAGGATGCTGATCAACCGTGCGTACTTCCTTCCCATTTGGATCACTTTTACCATTGTTATCAGGTGGGGCTCCTCCAAGCTCGTGTGTTCCACCGAAAACATGAAGCTGGTTTCCCTCTGATACAGGAGAGGCACTGGAGCTCCACACAAACATATGAAGCTCCTTAGCAGCATCGTTGAGCTTCTGTTGTTGTTGTTGCTGTGGTGAGGATCGTGCTGCGTCGCCCTGTGAGGTAATTTTCCTGGCATTTGGCGATAACATTCCAGGATTCGGAGATGGGTATGGTGGTGGCACCCCATTGCCTGACGAGTTCATGGGCTCCACCAGTCCCCCACTTATGCTTCTGCCCAGGCTTCCCTGTGTTCTATGCCCATAAGGGGCCACTCCACCAGAGTACCCAAAGCGACCGTGGTTCGATCCCTTGACGTCCTTGGAGACTTCCTCGTCGAAGTTTGAAGTTCTTGGTGTTGGCCCTCTGGACGAATTCATAGAATACACATCTGTGGACTGGAAATTTGAGTGGCGGGGACTAAGATTAGAGCTCCCTCTTGGTGGATTCCCTGACAACATGGAGTAGAAATCAGTGTGATTAAAGCTAGAGCCCCTTGGGGTCGGATTCCGAGATGAATGGAGCGAATAGATCTCAGCGCCTGTGAGATTCGAAGGCCTGGGCGTCAGAGAGGGAAGAGATCCCAACCCCTGTGATCTGTGCGAAGAAAGAACAGACCTAGACGAAGTCGACCTCCGCACTACCACATGAAGCTTCCCATCGTCTCCAACCTCTGCATCTGCCTGCAGAGGCTCTCTCCCATCTAAGGACATGACATCTGAATCCACCCTGAAGGAAACAATGGAAGCAGCAGTGTCTGGAAACTGCTCCATGATAAGCATTTTGGCACCTCTGTACTCAAACATGAAAAGCATGAGAGTGTACCAGATTACACTCTGTAAAACCACAACCTGTACCATTAAACTTCCAGAGAAATCTCCATACATGGCCTTGAGCAGAGGAATCCCCATCACAAGTGTGTTAGGTAGAGTGGAGAGTGAAAACAACGTGATCATCCACTCTAAACTCCCACTTTTCCCAAAAGAAGTCCATATTCCAAGAACTACCAAAATAATAATCTTCTGCAGAGAATCTGCAGCTATGAATCTGTAATTCATGGTGTAAGGATTGTTGTTAGAGATAAAATGGAAAGACAATAATGGAACAGCAAAAACAGCCACAAAACGGTTTATTCCAGAGCATTGATCTGGAGTAAAAATCTTCCACCATTTCACAGAGCCATAGGCCAATATCATAGCCACATACAGAGGAACCACTGCACTCAGTACACTATACAAATCCTTCAAGGTAATCATCTTTTCCCTTCTCACTGAAACAGTCTTAACACTACTAAACTAAACTAAACTACCCCAGTTCAGATCAATTCATGCGCTATACCCAAAAATGGGATGATTTCCGTAAACCAAACCAGGGCCCCAAAAAAAAATACCAGACCCCTTCAACAAAACTTGTGCAGAGCTTCAGAATTCCAGCCTCAGAGTATTAAAAGAAGACCACGCTACTTATCTTCAACGAAACAACCTGGTGAGCCAATATTCTTATCTTGGTCGGCACGATATCAGTGGGCACTGAGGATATCAAGTGCACAGAATAATTAGCAGCACTGAACACAAACAGAAAGTGCCTATCGTGCCATGTAACTCCTCTGTCATTTGGCATTCCCGTGCTCTAGGCCATAACGGAGGGCAGACAGGGCTCTGCTCGGCCTCCGACAGAATATCGCTGATTATGGTAATTGGCTTCTCTCACCATAAATTCCTAGGCGTACCCGACCCTGACTATGGAGCCGAATCAAATCAAGACTGGCTCTAGCCTTGGCCACCAGGAGATTATGTTGTTAGGTCACCTTCTGTTTACTTCTCATCTCTTTCAAGATCTTGAAATCCGACAATGACAGGACGCTGCTGATGCCATCTTCTTCTTGGAGACTGACAAATACCCTCTTCACTCTTCTTCCTCTTAACCATATTTTTCAACTTCCACACACCCACCCACCCATTGTCTGACCAGAAATCACCTCAAACCAACTGTTCACCCGAAACAAAATGGACAAAAGTCCACATTCACACTGGACGAGTCCCAGACCCACCGATGTTGTTTTCAAAAGCGTTCTCGTCTCAACATTAAAATATATTTATTTATTTAATATTATAATAATATATATGTCAAAGTATGTAGCTGGGGTGGTAAGGATGATTCATTATTATTCTCTATTTGAGTTTTAGTCTCACTCAAATTTATATGTTTGTTTTTTGGAATCATTTTTACACTAAATATAATCCACTCATCTAGATTAATTAGGTTTTTTATTGTTATAAAATCTGTCAAGATTCACATGTTTGTTTCTTAGCACCCATTTCTAATGAAAGATACCTAATTTACATATTTCTACATGAAAGATATCCAACTCAAAATATGGTTATAAAACCCATAGAGATTCACATGTCTACTCCTTAGCGCCCATTTCTACATGAAAAATACCAAACTCGCCCATTCTACATAAAAGATACCCAACTCACTTATTTCTACATGAAAGATACCCAACTCAAACCATGGTTATAAAACCCATTGAGATGCACGTGTTTGCTCCTTAGCACCCATTTCTCCATAAAAGGTACCCAGCTCAAACCATGGTTAAAAAACCCATCCAGATTCACATGTTCACTCCTTATCACCTATTTCTACATGAAAAATACCCAACTCAACTATTCTACATGAAAGATACTCAACTCACTCATTTCTACATGAAAGATACCCAACTCAAACCGTGGTTATAAAACCCATTGAGATTTACTTGTTTGCTCCTTAACGCCTATTTGATACCCAACTCAAACCCATGCTTATAAAACCCTTCGAGATTCACATATTTACTCCTCATTACTTACTTTTCCATGAAAAATAGGCAACTCACCCACAAACAACTAACTAGCAACTAGATTTTCTATAATTATATCTCCACAAATACAATGCACTACACCAAAAAAATATTATAATACCTCTATATATATATTTACTTGGCATATCAGAGAGAGGCACATGCCATATTAATTAAACATTTAATATAATCATTATTATATATCCCCATTAATTCAAACATGTAATGTCATCATTTTTTATATAGTCCATGTGAGTTATATTATAAGACCACACAGATATTTAAGCATCCCCTCGTGCCAACATTATCCAGTAAATAATGGAGCTTTCTTTGAGTAGGAATCAATTTCAAGACAAACGCGATGTTTTAGCAACACGCATTACCTAATAAAGCCAATATTTTAGAATTTATTTTGGAATTTTGTTGAATTTATGTCCAAATTAGGTGAACTTCCTAAAAAAAATCTATTACCGTTGGATAAAGATTGATAAGTATTTTAAAAAATTCGATTAAAAAGTTATTTAGATGTATAATTTAAGATATCGTTCTCTAAACCATGTTCGATTTAATTACGAAAAGTGAGGAGTGTTTCACTCTGAGTTTAAAGAATTTAGTTCGAGTTAATGGAAATTATAATAAATGTTAAATTTCATAATAGTTGGGAGAAGACACTTTAAGATTTGATGTTGTCACATGATAATTATAAAAAAATTAGTAATGGTCAATTTTTTTGAGGACTTATCTGTCATTAGGTATTGGAAACTTATAAGAGAAGCTATCCACAATCTAGTTATACAAAAAAACGGGTATAAACACATATTATTAATAAACAATTAAAAATATATTATCTTAAACATCCAAATATTTAAAATTATTATAAAATTGTTAAAGATTTAAAAAAAAATATTACAAATTAATTAAAATATTTAACATGTTATTTATAAATTTGATATTATTTTAAATTTATTTTAATTAACCTTTTTAAATTTAATATTATTTCAAATATATAATAGTATTTTATGTCGAGGAAGTAGTTTAGAGAGTAATGTTGTTTTGAAGTTTTATTAGCGAAGTAGGAAATAGAGAGCTAATGGCCTTGATCACTGAAGATGAGTTGAAAGGCGTGTTGTTTAAATTTTAGAGGGATAAGAGTCCAAGTACGGATGGGTGGGGAGTGGAATTTTTCCTTGGGTTTTATGAGATTTTGGGGCATGACCTATTAAAAGTAGTTGAAGAATCTCGTAGAGAAGGTATGATGCTCCCCACTTTCATTTTGACCTTCCTAGCGTTAATTCCCAAGAAGGATTCCCTGGACTCTTTTGAAGATTTCAGACTGATTTCTCTGTGTAACGATGTATAGAAAATTATAGCAAAGATAATTGCTAATAGGTTAAAGCCAATCCTTTCAACCTCAATTAAGGAGGAGAAATTTGGTTTTTTGGAGGATAAACAGATCCATGAGGTAGTGGGGGCAACTCAGGGAGGTCTACAAAGCATCAAGATTCAGGATCAGAAGGGTGTTATTATGAAAATTGATCTATCCAAAGTGTTTGATAGGGTTAGCTAGATTTATCTAAGGTTGTTGTTGACTCACTTGGGATTTGGCGTGGAGTTTGTTATTTGGGTAATGAATTGTATTTAGTTTGCCTCGTTTGAAGTCCTCATTAGCAGGGTTGGGGTTTGGCATGGAGTTTGTTATTTGGGTAATGAATTGTATTCAGTTTGCCTCATTTGCAGTCCTCATTAGCAGGGTTTTGTCCCCTTTCTTCCATGCCCAAAGAGGGATTCATCAAGGCTGGCCACTCTCTCCCTCGCTCTTCTTACAAGTCACCTCATTTCAAACGCCAAGAGAAGGGGAGAATTCCAGGGATCTCGAATCGCTAGGGATTTATACCTGACCAACTTTTTGTTTGTCAACAATATTCTTATTTTCTCCAATGGCGGGCTGGTGGAGCTAGCAAGCCTCAAAAATCTACTTCAATCATTTGGCAAGGCAACAAGGATGATAACCAATACCGAAAAATCATTTTTTGTGGTTAACAATGTAGGTGGAAGAGAGCGAAGGATGCTTGCTTGCCTCTTCCCTTTTCAAATAAAGGATTTGGATGAAGGCCTTACATACCTTGGATTCCAACTAAAGCCCAATTGCTATAAAAAGGAAATTGGTATTGGTTGATCGCCAGAATTGAAAAGAGGATAAAAGGATGGTATTTTAGTTAGTTGTCTTATGTAGGAAGATTGGTGTTGATCAAGTATGTGTTGGAGGTCATTCTGGTGTATTGGTCCTCACTAGCACAGATCTTAAAAGCAGTCCTGGAAAATATTAGGAGCCTTTGCTTTATATTCTTATGGTAGGGTAAGTAGGATCTGTAACTTCCCTGGTCAAAATTCAATGTAATGAAGTTAATAAATGAAAAATATTAACCAAGGTCACGGGACACATATTCCAAGTTGAATGTTGGGAAGAATATCCTTGTGTGGGTGTTCATTTGGTTTATTGTGGATAAGGAAATTGACAAGGCAATGGTAAGTCTTTCGAAAGGAAAAGTGGCATTGATTGGCATCTTATTTATGAAAATAATGGAAATTAGGAGAAAAGGAAGGTGAAAGGTCACAGGTTGCATGTGAGGAGGAAAATGAAGAAAATAGAGACCTCATTAATAAAAAGGCTTCTGAGGATTAGTTCACAACCTTTTTTCAGTTCAGTTTTGGAGCTCTCTCTCTATTCTCTCTATCTCTCTCATACTCTTGGAGTATTTTAGCAATAGGGGAAAGAAGGCAAAGGAAGGACAAGAAAGCAAGAGGAAGCAAGGATCAAAAAAGGAAGAGTGGGATTCAAGTAGCTACAGTAGGATTACTTGCAAGTATCAAGTTGCATGTATGATTCCCTTGCTAGTTTTGGCATGCATGATACATGCATGTGTGTTTTTGGTTATCTTGTTTTCATTGGCATGGGTCTTTCCAGGTGTGATAGTGTCTTTCAGCCTTGCCTTGCCATTTTCGGATAGCCATGGTGTGATGGGGTTCTGTTGTTTTGGTTGAGTTGGATTTATGTATGGATTCAAAGTTGAGTGGGGTAGTCTGAGGATTAATCACAAGGCCTAGGAATCCATTGGTGGTACATACGGTAAATCCTGGTTGTGAGTACCCTTTATTGGGCCTAAGAAACCATTGACAGATAATGGTGGGATACACGGTAAATCCAGAGGGTGGAGACCTCATAGGCCTAGGAATCCCTTGATTGGTAATGGCAGGATACATGGTAAAGAAAAGAGGTGGAGATAGACAAATTCCTCACAATTTAGGTGGAGAGATTTGGAGGCATCCATGATTTTTTAGGGCCTAGTGATTTGGTGGGATTACGGTAAAGCTCGATTGTATTGATGAGGGTTTCGAGCCTAGGAATCCCTTGGTGGGTATATGGTAAAGCCCGAGGAAGCTTTAACTGGTTATATTGTGAGTCCCACATTCATGCTTGGAATATGGCACAAGGGTGATTAGCTGAAAGAAAGATATTGTTCAGCCCAATCTATGGTCGAGTGGTTCGTGGAAGTCCCTAAATTAGTTGGATTATGCATACATTAATAAGAACTCATTTTCCATTGGTATTTCATGTGTAAATGTACTTGTTAATATGTGGTTTTTATGGTTGTTCTACTCTTGTTATTCTGTTGGTTATATGTTTGTTATATGCATGGTTCATGACATACTTTGGTTATGGCTGTCATCATGATTTGATTAGTACAGGAAATGTCAATGAATAGATGACCTGATATATAATAATGCGGCTATTGTGATAAGGCATCAATTCTTCTTAATGATTCTCAGATAAGTATTAGACTCCTATGCTCAAATTTGTAGTTATGATCTGTAGATTACATGTTTATGATATGTTTAACGAAATGCATCTCATGTCTAGTAGGGGCTAGGTCAAGTCCTTGTACTAATGTTTGCATTAGTAGCTTTAATTCATTGTTATTTATCATTTTTGGAAGTTTCATGAAGTTTTGGGTAGAGTCCTAAGACCTAGCCCCAAAAAAGTTGCACAAAATCTAGGGTCGCTAGCTTAGAACTGCTTAAAAAGGGGACAATCACATGCATGCCTTACTATGGGAGCCACTGGAGGGTCTTATCCACATCCATGGCTTGTCATGGGAGCGGTTGGGAGTCTAGCTCTTCAAAATGACAAGTTGTCTCAAGGATTGGGCACCTGGAAGGGTTGGTTGTCTCCAAAAGGTTTTATATCTCTTGAGAAAGGTTAGATTTGTTTTGTTTTGTTATTTCCACTTCCTTCATTGTACACAGAGAGTCGAATCACATCATAGTAACTATTCAACACATGTTTACCCTAGTGAAACTGTTAGATTAGGTAAATGTGGGAGGAGGGTGTTACATGGTCAGTCCACACCCCCTTAGGTCAAGTGGGAAACAAATTATCTTCCCAAAAAGCTAGGAGTTTGGGGGCTGAAGAACATTTTCACTTTCGCATAGGCTCTGGCAGTAAAAGTTCGTTGGAGGTTGCTATCCTCTAATAGTTTGTGTTCCAAACTAGTTAATTAGAAGTATTTTGCTCCAAAGGCATTGGAGGACTGGATAAGAAGGGAGGAGAAGCCTCGTGCTAATGTCTCACTCATTTGGAGAGCTCTACTTAAATTGTTTGATGTAGCATAATTTTTTTTTGCCTGACAGATAGGGAGGAGTAGCAAGGTCAGAGTGGGGTTGGACCCTTGGCTCGGTAGTGCCCAGAGCCATAGACTTATGCAAAATATGACTGAGTCTGTAAGAGATAGGGGTCTAGTAAGTCTGGATTAGGTGGCAAACCATTGATCAACATTGGTCGGGAGGCAGGGGAAAATATATGTTGAGGATTTGGTGCTAGCTATGGAATTTTGCATATTGTGGCGTGCGTATCTAAATGCATTAACAATGGGACATATCTGCCTCTTAGACAGGGAAGATAAATTGGTGTGGAGGCCTCTCCCTTATGGGTATATTCTCCTAAGGGTGGTTATGCATTGCTTTATGTTGATTTGGTGACTAGGGAGGAGAGATGTTGGTGGAGACAAACCTAGAAGGAAAAATGTCCTCCTAAGGCTAAATTATTTATGTGGTATTTACTGGAAAATAAGGTTCTTGTGTGGAATGTCCTTCGAAGAAGATTTAAGGTAGGGCCTGGATGGTGTACTATCCGTAAGGATGACAAGGAGTCCCTGAACCATATTTTCCTCAACTTCCCTGTTAGCAAACAAGTATGGTCAAATTGTGTGGGAAGAATGATCATTGAAGAAGCCTGGAGGAGGTGGTTCGCAATACAGGAGCACAGTTAGGTGAAATCCTTGCCGCTTATTCTCATTTGAGGTATCGAGTTAGCTAGGAATAAGGCCATTTTCCTGGAAAAGGCCTCGATTCCCGATTGCATTGTTGTAGAGGCTGTGGTGATTCTGAGTCACTTCCCTCAAATGAAGGATGGGGCTCCCCCCATATTGATCGTTGATATTGTTCTAGATTGCAGTAAGCCATGGGGCCCATTTTATGGTGCCTCTCAAATCAAAGGTGCTCATTTTTGGGGTGATTTTTTACTTCACCTTTTGGATTCTCACCATTTTGAAGTCGTGTTAAGGGTGGGAGGGGGATCAAACAACTAGGCTGAGCTGGTTGCATGCAAAAGTCTTTTGTTGTTCACCCTGGATAAAGTTGTGTCACAATTGCAAATATATGGGGGCTTGTTGTTGGTTTTGAATTGGCTCCGACAGATTCAAGAATGCAAGAAGATTGATTTAATCCCTTTAGTCTCAGATTTATTGAGGCTCAAAATTATGTTTGCTTTATTTTTTGTTGCCCATGTATTCAAGGAGCATAATTGTTTGGTTGGCCAACTCTCTAAATATGGTTTGGAGTTGGCCACAGGCTTTTAGCAGGTGATGGAGCAATAGAATGGGGTGAGGGGCATATATCAGATGTGACCCTTCAGGGGCTTTCCTAAATAATAATATTTTTTTCTCTTCTGGATTTACGCTTGTATGTCAACTTTGTATTAGATGCTCTTTAGCTTTGGCTTATCAAATTCGAATATATTGCTTCCCTCTCAACTCTGTCTTTCTAGGTTTTTGGCTTTTTTCTTTGTCTATAGGGCAGCCTGTCTTCCTATGCTTTGTGATCGTTATTGTATCTCAGTCGATGGGTTCTGCCCTAGGGTACTATGCTTGTTTTTTCTCTGTGGCATTAAGTCAACCTTTGTTACTTCCTTTCCAAAGGGGATCTCCCCACTGTAGATCATAATGCACCTTGTGTGTTCACTGCATGTAACTATCTATTTCTCATAAATATTGTTACGTCCTTTTTCTAGGAAAACAAATAATATTATTTTACATATTTGGATATTTAAATTAACATCAAATTTGCAAACAATACCTTATAAATAAATTTAATAATATTTTCAAATTTATATTGAATCAAATATCACATTAAAGTATTATGTCAAATATTTGGATATTTAGTGTTAATAATATTAAATATGAACATAAGAAGGCTAAATTGATAAAATTAACATGGTCCAAACATTTTTAAGTTTCTAAATTATTATTCCAATGATTTTTTTTGTTAAGGTTGTATGTTTAAAGTGTCATATTTTACTAAACCTTAATTAAAATTTATGAAATTGCATATTTTCATTGTTGAGATTGTATACCTAAATGTCCTAGTAATTTTTAGGATAGTCAATCAATTTATGCATTCAAAAAAGTGATTTAAATATGATTTTACCAAAAATTGCATTGTGTAAATATGTGATATTGTTATAACAAGTTATATCATTAAAATGTTTGAATGTCTTGTAAATAAATGTAATATACCCTTGAGGCAATTTAATTATATATTATTAAAAAAAATTCACAATAATCACATTGATAGAAAATAATTAAATATATATATATATATATATATATATATATATATATTAATTATATATATAAATTTGGTGTTGGATATACTTAAAAAATGGATTATTATTATATTATTATTATAGTCCTAGGGTAGTAGCGTGAGTGATTGAGAGTACGATTTGTTCTCTCATACACCTAGATTCAATTCCACAGACATGCATGTCCCATTGCGATTAAGCTCAAGGACTAGGCTCCCCCACCACTTGGAGTCTTAATCTCCTGGTATATTAGGCTTGTGGGTTGTTGGATATACTCTTAGTGTTATAGTAGAAACTAGTGGATTAATCCTATGTCTTACCTAGTTTGATCCCTCAAGTTATCGATTCACCATAATATAAAAAAAAAAAAAAAAAAAAAAAAAAAAAAAAAAATAATAAAAAAAAAAAAAAAAAAAAAAAAAAAAAAAAATTTATCATAAATTATTATTTTTCGGAATTCAACAAAATAGTTAATTATAATAATATTTTTGTAAATATTTTCATTTGAAAATATAATATAGTGTTTGAGCATATATAAGACTGAATAAACAATATATTAACAAAAAACTGTATTTTTCAATTTCATTTTATAAATATCAAATATAAATTTTCTTCATCAAAATATAAAAGAGAAATACCATTTTTATTGTAAAATATATAATTTTTAATTAAAGCATGTAAGTTCATATAATGTTAAATTTGACAATTGAAACTTGATGAAGATGACATTATAGTTAGCTTTGATGTTTTTTTCTTATTCACCAAAATCGTGGCTTCGAAAGCCTTAGAGATGATTTTTGAACCCTGAACCTTATTAATCATAGTTTTTCTTCCATTTCTTTCACCTTTAAAGGTGTCTTATATGAACAAATTAAAGGCATGGCTATGATCTTCTTTATCCTTGATCATTTCCAGCATCTTCATGGAGCAATTTATAAGGTTAGCCTTAAACACCATCCACAAAACCGAAATGATGGTATCAGTTTGTTGATGATACCTTCATGGTCTAAGCTACTGTGCCTTAAATTATTTCCACAAGCACCTAAACAATATCTCTTCCCATATCTAGTTCACTATGGAAATCTAGGTTGAGAATGCTCACCCCTTTCTTGATGTTCTCATTTATCTACAATATGATGCAACCCTTACCCATCAAGTTTACTAGAAAAAGGCTCACATTGACAGATACCTTCATTCCTAATTATACCGATACCTAGCCCAAAAATCCACTACTCTTAAAACAGTTCCATCTAACTCTTTTGCATCTCTGATCCCCAAAACATTGAAAGAGAGAAAACCATCTTTCTTAATCTTTCAAGACTAATTGTTACTCATCCACCCAAATTTGCAAAGTTTTTTGTCATGGTCATAAAATCAATTCATCTAGCTCCACCTCCTCTTCCCCTATTAATTGTATTTACTCTTCCCTATATTCAAGGCCCTACTAACTGTATTTCGAAAGACTTAACTAAAAATAATAATAAAACCATTTCAAACTCTTTAGAATTCCAAAACATCTTTTTAGAACTACCAAAGAAAGATTTGATCCGCTTCTTCATCCTGACATTTACCAAATCCCTTGCTCATATGGAAAATTATATATTTAACAAAAGGAAAATCTTTCAAATCTCACTTCAAAGAACACATAGCTAACACTAACCATAATCATACCATAAATTCTATTATCATTGAACATTATCATAACTTGAAACACCTCATTTATTTTGACCAAACCAATACTTTTTCCATTACCCCTCTTTGTTCCATTCTCATTATTCGTGACACTATCAAAATTGAAAAAGAAATCGAATAACTTCAATCAAATCAATGAGTCTTGAAAATGATTTCACTGCCTTAGTTTATAACCCTTGCCTTCTTTGTTTATGGGTTTCTTACCTCTTCACTTTCCCTTTCCTTGAATCTTTCATCATTGTTATAGTTTATCCCTTCTCTTATCCTCTCAATGAAATTTCCATCTTTGTTTTAATTTCTCTTTATTTCTCTTATCTCTTATCTCCTCATTTCTAATCTCAAATTAATTTAATTTAATTAATGATTTTATCTAATTTTGTATCCCTTCTTTTTTTTCATTTGTTATTAGTTTTTCATAGAAAAATAAAATAAAATACAGATTTCATATCTTTAATATTTCCATTTCGTTTCTCATTTTTCCTCCCTCCCATTCTTATATTTATTTTATTTTATTAATCTCTTATCTATTTCTTAAAAGTTATTTTCCCCTTTCATTCCATGATTAATTTTATTTCCTATTTATTACCTTACACGAGCATTTTTTTCTCACTTCATTATATAACTTCTTAAATCTATGATGATAATAAAAATGACTACCTAAAATATTAAATGTTATTTTTTGCAAACTTAAACAATTTATATTCAAAAAGACCTGAGGATTAACTCAGTTGGTCAAATCCCCATCATTAAAAGCACTTTCTCTATTAAGAAGTCACGGGTTCGTTCTCTCAATACTATTAAGATTAGACTTCATAGATGGACTGGAAAGAAGTGATTGCTTCAAATAAATCGTCTAATACAAATATTCCATAAATATAACAATCACCTCCATAATCCATAAACCACATAAATTAAAAAAATAATATATTAAAAGTAACATTACCTTATATAATTATTTATCACATCTTAACTAAGCACTAATATTATATATCAATTCACTTTCCTTACTGAACTATTTTAATTAATTTTACACATTAGTGCATTAAGTGAACATAAAGTTTCACAAAAAGCTTTGCAATATAAGAATAATGTTTATAGAAAGTGATGAATCTATAACCTAACAATCGGTGTTTCATTTATCTTTATAACCAACATTTGATTTAAAGGTAGATTAGGATAGGAGCATGAAAGAGACTTGATGTTTCTTTGTCTGAATGGGTTAGGTTAGGATCATGAAGGGAATGATATTCTCTGAACATATACATATCCTAAAAATATTTAAACATTTTTTAAATAAATAATAATATAAAATTTATAAATAAGTTTAAAAGATTATATCTAACCAGTGTAAAGTATTCCTTAAATTATAAAAAAAAAATCATATCTTTAGTTAAAGTAATAAATCAACATAATGAAAAGAAATTCTGCATGCCCAAAAAACATGAGTAAGAATTCACCTCAAGTAACCCAACTTCGATTCTCAACATATTTCTTTAATAATGAAAAAAAAGCAATAGTATAATGCTTCACCTTTATTATGCAACTTAATTAATAAAAATGTGCTTTTTAGCAACAAGTTTTGAGGTGGAAGTTTTAAATACCTTAAAGAGCCACTGCATGGAACAAACAGTGTGAAATACGTTGTCTACCTTGTCGGTAAACCGTTGTGCCAAGGAAGTACAGTGAGCTTTATTGCTTTCTTTACCTGCAATATCGCTGGTTCCCCTTACCTTTAACATCCATTCAAGTCTCCCCTTCAATAATTACCATGCCAACAAGCAAGGAATATGCTGTTCTATCACGCTTTCCTTCTTCCTTCCTGCCCAAGCTTAGTTGATTAATTATTAGTTGAAATTGCCTAGGGACATTACCATGTGCCCCACACTTTAAGGATATAGCCATAGATTTTGGTAACATCATAAAATATTTCTTTATATAAAAACACCCATATACATTTGGGGGTAATAATTAATGTCATAAAGATGCCAATATGAGGTTTTGATATTAGCATTTAGTTTTCCTAGATCACTACTTAGTATATAATTTTTATATCTTTACTTTTCCAACTTTGAGATTCCATTCTTGGCTTATATCTTGGAGGATCATGCATAGTACACAATCTACCATTTCTCAAGCATATGGGAGTTTGACTTTTTTCAGCATCAAGAAATGGTTGAATGGATGGAACATTAAATAGTTAATTTATTGTGCTTATACATCTTTGGAGTTTTTGTGGAGTTTAATGTGGAGTTTATTGGTTTATTAATGATTTAATGATTTACTAAAATTTTCCAATTATAAATAATTAAATTAGAAATTTTAATTGATAATATTTAAATAGAAACTAATTAATATTTAAAACTCTATATTTTAAAAATGATGGAATTATATATATATGGTGGGGTGTATGTAACAAATAAAATATAACTTTTAAAAGATATATATTTTATATAATTCAATAGTAAGCAATAAATTAAAATGTGTGTATATTAAAAAAATATTATTTTAATGGTCATTTTTTCTAATTATGTAATCAGTTTTTGCAGTCAATATCATTTTGGATTTATCGTACTCGTGATATTGAAGTGAAAGGACTCATTGTATGATTAGAAAAAAATGATACTCATGGGTCATGACGACTTGGCTAGGGTTTCTACAACATTTTTCATGGTGGTTTCTACAGTCTTGATAGATAGCTCTTGGCCTTGGCTAACAATGAAGTGATGATCCAAAAGGATCGCATCTCTTTCTCAACATCTAGAAACCTTTGTAAGTGTCTGGTAGGGCTACCCTAAATTTTCCATTATGTCTTTGCTTCATTTTGGTGCTTTTGCCTCTTAATGACACACTTATTTAGGGCTTGACAAAAATCTTTGAAGCACATAGTTTTAGTTGATTCTCTAAAATTAATGGCTTGTGCCTCGGTGTTTTAGAGTTTAGGCGATGAGTCTTTAGGAGTTCTTCCTGTGGATTCCTCCTGGTCATTAAAGTGCCCTACATGGAAATTATGCTCTTATGGCCTACTTGTCAGCAGATGCCAGACTCTAATGGATTATTCACGGGACCCCTTAATGACATGGGAATATCTGGAAGGCTTGAAGGTTAATGAGGGCTAGTCAAAAGCGGGAGAGGGAGGATAATAGATTGACAAAAGATGCTCAGGGGAGAAAGTAAAACAGAAGCATTCCCAAAAATCTTATAAGGCACTCTCAACCATGAAGGAGCTAACTCTTGGGATTGATGTGAACATGGACAAAGTAGAATATCTATCAAAGCGGTCCCTAGTGGGAAAATCTAGTTACATTTCATTGATACATGAGCAGATCCTGTCCTTGGTAAAAGAAATATGGAAACCCTTGGTGGGCTATACCCCTGTCGTAAGTATTCTAGTAAATAAATGGATTCATTTCCATTTTTTGTAGGAATCTGACCTTGAACTAATCCTTAGCATGACCTGGGTCATCAGTAGAGGAACCCTGTGATATCCCTTGGCTTGACAAATTATGTAATTAAATGTACATATTTGTATTTTTGGTTGAAGTATGTTGGTCTAAAAAACAATTGAAATTTTAACTATTGGTAAATTATTATTGACAATAACTGAGTGTAAAGTTCTATTAAGATGTTTTATTTCTGTCTCGTTCAACAACATTGATTTGTTAGGTCAAAGGTACTACATTTGGAGAAACTAGCAAGTGCCACGCGTAAGTATGGAACAATATAGAGGGTTTACAATTAAATGCAAAGTCTTTGCCACAAATGATAAGCCAAACCTAAAATTAATACCACATTCAAAATATGATAACGTGATGATTCATTTTATAAGGTAAAGTATTATTTATCTGATGAAACCATTGATATGTGTGTGGTAAAGTGATATTTATCCTATGTAACCTATGTTATATGCGTAATATGTTCCACACTATTGTAAATGATGTTGGGTTAGAAAACAAGACATTAATATATTCCCATTAATTTTAATAGTATTGGTAATAATGGTAGGGAGGATGAATCTAAAATATTACAAATTTTTCACAGTTTGAAGGTAGATTTAGACACCATTAAAACCAATCAAGAAAGATTGTCCAAAGAAAAGGAGGAGCAAGAAAATATCAATGGTTATATACTCAAAAAATTAGAAGGAAGAATCTAAAATATTACAAATTGTTCACAGTTTGAAGGTAGATTTAGACACCATTAAAACCAATCAGGAAAGATTGTCCAAAGAAAAGGAGGAGCAAGAAAATATCAATGGTTATATACTCAGAAAATTAGAAGGAAAAAGGAGTGGCAGAAGATCAGAATACACTAGTAGAAAAAGATCTAGAAGTGAATCTTCTAGTAGAACCAATTCCATAACTTCTAGTGAAAGCCAAACAAATGAGTCTACTGAACAAGAAGAATAGAAATAAGGTAGAAGTGCCTCTATGCCTAAGAAAAAGGAGGTCTACCTCTCAATTGCATGGAGAATTTAAAAAGACTAGACCCCCTAATTTTGATGATGAATTTGAATAAGGAGCAGAGGCATGGCTCATTAATATGTCAAAATATTTTGAAATTACCCAAGTAACCTGAAAGAAATATTGGCAACTTATAGTTGACTGGTAAGGAAACCTTATGGTGGGAAGAGAAAAAAGTTTTCAAGATGATTAAAAGTAATAACTTAACATGGAAATGGTTCAAGAAAGAATTCAAAAATAAGTATTTGACTAAGAGGTACTTTGATGAAAAGGCTAGAGAGTTTCATGTAATAAAGTTGGGTCAATCTACCATGGATGAGTTTGTTAATAAATTCATGAGTTCATTAATATATGTACCTTATTTGAAGGAGGAGAAGGCAAAACTATAGAGATTTATCAGCTATCTACCTTTTTCCTATAGATAAAGAATTGAATTTGATAACCCAAAGACCATGGATGAGATCATTAGAAAGGAAAATTTATGTTTCAATCAAAGAAAAAAAAGGAGAAATCTCTAAGGGATGGGCGACAAAGAAACATGACATATTAAATACTAAGAGAAAGGGGTTTAAGAAACCTTTTTTTTTTAAAGAGTATGCAAGTAGGAAACTGTAACAAAAATGTAATTTAACAAAAGAATATGGAGCATAAAGGAGGATTGAGAACAATAAACAAAAAATTCAGTGAACTAGTAAATCCACCAATAAAATTCTAGGACTGTAATAAAAATCACTTATGGAGAGATTGTCCACGAAATCCATTAAATAAGAAAGCAACATTAAATAATATTCAAGAAGCATCTACTATAAATGATGTTTCCTATTACATACCTAAAATTAGTTTTGCATTAGATGGGAGGCAAGCATATCATCAGTCCACCATGGTGGAAGTTCAAGGTAAAATTCTTGAAAAAGATGTATTTGCACTTGTTGATTCAAGATCTACATTAACTTATATCTCCCTTGCTGTAGTTGAAAGATGTAATCCTGTGAAAGAGAAATAAAGCAAGCCTTGGTTAGTAAAATTGGTCACATGAACTAAAAGAAAAGTGACTGAAATAAGTAAAAATTACACATTAAATCTCAATGAAATGCATACCATACTAAATATGAATATATTACCTTTGGGACCTTATGATGTTCTCATAGGTATGGACTAGTTGGAATCACATAGAGAAATATTAAATTGTTTAGAAAGTATTTTACCTGTATTGATGATAAGTGGGAAGCCTACATGGTCTAAGGAATACCAATAAATATTTATGTTAGACGAATCTATGCAATACAAATGAAGAAATATGCTAGAAAAGGATGTCAAATGTTGACTATCCAAGTGAAAAATATTTCTGATGATAATCTGTTGATGGTGCTGGAAGCCGCTAATAAGGAGGGGGTCTCCTCAATGTGAAGTTCCAATTAGACCCCACACTGTTTGGAGTAGGAGCCCCAACTAAAATACGAATAGTTACCAAAAATGATGGCTTCAAAGATGTACCTTGACTGCGATAAGCACATAGAATGATATATGCATGAATTTGGTGATAACAAGTGTATGAACTTTGTGAAGTGTCAATTGTAATGCATGAAAGGTTCCATCACATCAAACGGAAATAAGTGAGAACCTTGGAAGAAAGTAATAGTAGTGACTTATAAGAGACACATGAGTAATACAAAATAATCATTAGTTAATCTACAAAGTAGTTCATAAGATAACAATGATCCTAATAGCATAAACAACACGCATCCAACAAGATACATACTAAATCAAACAAATTAGTTAATTAGAATTAGCATAAACGAAAAAACATACATTGCAAATATATAAAGAAAAATCTTACTATATCCACGACATATGCATGAAAACGTGCCAACTTTGAACTTCTTATTATAAAGTGAATGTTCCCAACCATACAATTACATTGATAAGACACTAGCCCATGTTGAAAATGGCAACAAGAAATGCTAAAATAGAAGTGTTAAAAATAGCACTACTGTAAATAGCAGTTTGGGTACCAGTGTTGGACATAGCAGCAAGGAATGGAAAATGGAAGTGATATAAATAGCATTGCTAAAAATAGTAGTTTGGGATAGATTCCTATTTTAGTTAGTCCCTGAACTAAAATAGTGAAGTAAAATTCGAATTTGATCTTAACAGCTATTTGTAAAATAATTAATTAATTCACCATGAGTTTATTAGTTGTAGAAAATTAAACATGAAGTCTATGTGGGGACATGCAACAGTTTCTCCATTAATTGAGGAATTTGTCCATCAGTTAAAGAGATAAGGATGAGTTGTAATATTGAGTTGTAATTAGTTGGCTCAGTTAACTGAGTCAAGTCTAGTTAGATTAATTCAAACAATTTGTTGAAATAATTGTGAGTTCAGTTAGTTAATGCTTGCATGCATGTAACTACTGCTCTCCAGATAACTGAATATTCTCTCATAAATAACTCATGCATGTAAATTCAGTCAGAGACCTAGTTGAGAACAAAGGAAGGGATAGTGTACTATCAGTTGGAGGATTTTTCCTATATAGGAAACTCATCCATGTAGAAGGAATTAATATCCTTCACGTTTGTGTAGTTATTTCTGAGCCAAGTGAGCTGTGTGAGGTGGGAATTCACACAAGTCGAAGCACTGGACCCCAGGAAAAACTGCACAAGGAAATAGGAGGCTTGGAGAACAGAGGAGAAGGTTGTGAGAGCCTTTGACTGTCTATGAGCAACATTGTTTGATTGTAGAGAGAGCAGGATAGCTTGTGAGCTGATTCTTTTTGTAATCTAAACATATTTCCACTTGTATGATAATACAGAGTTAAGGTTTTAGGATGAGGCTTTGCCTGTGATATTTCTTCTGTGTTATGTGTGATCGATTTCTCATTCTCAATTATATGTGTTCTCTTGATCTTGCTCAATTCAATTAAGCTTCCGCAAAGTGTTGTGGAAGTAGACCTCGTATTGTGTTTTAGTATATTGCATAATTTGTTGATCTATAGTGGGTATTTCTACATGGTATCAGAGCTAGATGATTTGTAGAAAAATTCTACATGGTATCAGAGCTAGCTGATCCATAGAGGAATTTATACATGGTATTGGAGAAAAGGTGATCAAAGCGGAGAACAATATACGAAGAAGAGAATTCGAAGTAAAAAAAAAAAAAAAAAAAAAAAAAAAAAACAAAAAAAAAAAAAAAAAAAAAAAAAAAAAAAAAAAAAAAAAACTGCGAGTTTTCAGAGCAGATCTGAAATTTTTTGTGCAAAATTTATAGAAACAAATATCAGATCTGGATTCCTTGCAGAAAAATATCCAAATTCAAAAAACAAATCGGCTGAATCAGAGTTCAGATGAGGGAGATATTGCTGATTTAAAATCAGCTCTTTTTCCAGAAAATTTTGTGGTGGCGGGAAAGATGAAATAGATTGGTGTGCTAGCCAAGAACCTATATGCTCTTGAGGTTCAAGGTGCATGCAAAGCCTTGAGGAGCAAGGCAAAGGTTAGATACTTGGTAGTTGACAGGGAGATTAAATTACCTCTCAACATGCAGCGCCAGAAGAAGTCTCACACAATTGTGGAGGAGCCACAATTGGTGAAGCAACTTCAGGAGGTTGTGGAGCAACCACAATTGGAGAAGTTGAGAGGAGACCAAGTGGAGGCATCCACTCATGCAAAGACATCTAGTAGAGGGAAAGTTCGAGCCAAGTGGGTAGAGGGATCACATGCATCCATACCTCCAGGTAGGAGGTGGGGCGTTGTAGAGTGATAGTCCCAAGAAGGCTAGAATAGGGGTAGGATCCTTGAGGTACCCAGCCTCTTTGATTAGACCTTGCTATGGGAGCCTCGATGAGGAGTAGCAAGACTAGATGAGTGGGTAGAGACAGAAGCGGATGAAGTGGCAAAGAGAGCTACAGTGTAGGAATCCCAAGACAGTGAAGAGCTAGCAGGCTACAACAATGCGAGAGGCACAGGAGTGTTGCACCAGTGTAGGATGGCATAGAGAGGTGTGCAATAGTGCGATATGCATGGAGTGTTGCAGTAGCTTAGAGATCATAGAGGGAGAACTTGCCAGCAACATATGGAGCTTCAACATCAGAGGATGTTTCTAGCCCAACAAAGAGGTCAGTTGGGAGATTTTTTTTGTTTCTAGAGTTGTTGGAGTAACAACACTTGGAAGAAGTGTTGCATGTAGAACATTCTAGAGGTTTAGGATTGGGTTCGAGTTTAATGCCTTTCTTGTTGAGAGGGAGCGTTGAAAATGGAAATAAGAAATGCTAAAAATAGAAGTGATAAAAATAGCAATGCTATAAATAGCAGCTCGGGTACCAGTGTTGGACATAGCGGTAAGGAATGAAAAATGGAAGTGCTATAAATAGCATTTATACAAATAGCATTTCGGGATAGATTCCTATTTTTGTTAGTCCCTGAATTAAAATAGTGAAGTAAAGTTCGAATTTGACCTTAGCAATTGTTGTAAAATAATTAATTAATTCACCATGAGTTAATTAGTTGTAGAAAATCAAACATGAAGTCTATGTGGGGACATGCAATAGTTTCTCCATTAATTGAGGAATTTATCCATCAGTTAAAGAGATAAGGATGAGTTGTAATTAGTTGGCTCGGTTATTTGAGTCAAGTCTAGTTAGATTAATTCAAACAATTTGTTGAATTAATTGTGAGTTCAGTTAGTTAATGCTTGCATGCATATAACTACTGCTCTCCAGATAACTGAATATTCTCTCATAAATAACTCATACATGTCAGTTTAGTCAGAGACCTAGTTGATATCAGAGGAAGGGATAGTGTACTATTAGTTGCAGAATTTTTCCTATATAGGAAACTCATCCATGTAGAAGGAATTAATCTCCTTCAAGTTTGTGCAGTTATTTCTGAGCCAAGTGAGCTATGTGAGGTGGGAATTCACACAAGTGGAAGCACTGGACCCCAGGAAAAACTGCGCAAGGAAATAGGAGGCTTAGAGGGTAGAGGAGAAGGTTGTGAGAGCCTTTGACTGTCTATGAGCAACATTATTTGATTGCAGAGAGAGTAGGATAGTCTGTGAGTTGATTCTTTTTGTAATATGAACATATTTCCACTTGTATGATAACATAGAGTTGAGTTTTTAGGCTGAGCCTTTCCTTGTGATATTTCTTCTATGCTATGTGCGATTGATTTCTCATTCTCAGTTATATGTGTTCTCTTGATCTTGCTCAATTCGATTAATCTTCTGCAAAGTGTTGTAGAGGTAGATCTTGTATTGTGTTTTAGTATATCGCATATTCTATTAATCTACAGTGGGAATTTCTAGAGCCCTAATAGTGGAACATGAAGCCAACACTTGCTTCTCCAAATAATGATATTCCTCCTATGGTAGACTATAAAAGAGAAGGCTCCAAATCTAAATTTCCAACCATTTGCATGAGTTATGAGGGTTTATTTATAACAAATGAGATGACCCTTCATCTCCCTTTGTGACCTTTAAATTTCCCTCATAACTCTTAGACTTCTTTTGTCTTTTCCTAACTAATGAATTTTCACATTCACAATTAACTCTTGAATTCCCACTTACATATTTTATTTCAAATATATAATACAAAAACCCATATAGGCCTAAAATGGGTAGATCCTAATAGGAAAAGTATAATAATACATACTAGATACATTAATCTTGACTTTGTGGAAACACTAGTTAGACAACTTTGACTTGTAATTTTGTGGTTACATATTGATGCCAAGTTTTGTACTGTGTGATTTTCTCCTCAAACTTTGCAGGAAGGTTAGGCTGAAAACAGACTCTAGCTTCCATCACATCTAGGTAGATGGTTTTGGAACTAGTTTGTCCTTCTTTCTGCAATAAGAACAACTTCATATTAATCTTAGAAGGACCACCTATGGACTTCTCCATGTTGCGTCTATTAACCTCCAAGTCTTTTTTGGTAGTAATTTGCTTTAGTAGGTTCAAGTATTCCTTGATCTTTTGCTTGACCACATTTCTGACCTTTGTTTATGAAAATGGCCTTACTGAGGGGACCTTGTGTGCTTGAATCAAGAAATCCAAACTATTATACAACTGTGTATAAGCAACTAGAAAGTTGGCCACATAAGTGTTGAGTTGTTTGTTGACTTGTATGAACATTTTGACCTTAGCCTTTTCCAACTTTGCTTGTTGCCTTGTTTCCTTGACCAATTTCATTGGTGCACTCCTGTACTTCGTTCCCCACTCATGGATCACAAGAATGTTTGCATTAATGACTTTGAAGGCTTTCATATTTCCCACGATTTCTTTTGCATGTCATGTAAAGGAACTACTTATTTATGCAAGGTGACCAAATCCTCATAAAGATGCCTCATAGTGTCTCCCAATGCCTGGATCTCACTCTATATAGCTACTTGAATTTCTTTCAAGCAAGAATTTGTGGAAGACATCCTTTGATTCTTCGCTTGGAGATGTTCTATTTTTTTCTTTGCAACTTCTAGATTCTTTGACATTTGTTTGTTTTCCTTCATCAAGAAATTTATATTTCCTTTTGAAGCAACTATAAAGACTAAGTTAGTTGCAACATTGGTCTGAGGATTCCTTCCAATGTTAGTGATGATCACCCTTTCTATGTGAATGAAAGTAGGGTGTGCTAGATCATTTGGAAATTGTTTCTTCCTTTCCTATACAATTATGTTATGGAGCTCATTAAAGGTTAACCGCGATATATCCATGATCGGGTCATAAACTAGAGGAGAGATTTATTATTCACCATTTGGGGCTTGCCCATCTCTAGGGGGAGGTAGAGGTTGACTAATGATTTGTTCTGTGTTGGGCATGAGGTAAACATCTTGGTTGTTCTCCCCGTGTTCTATTTCCATGTCCTAGGCTATTATATTCTCCTCAATCTCTTGAAAAAGCTCTTGATCCTGCTTCTTCTTACTTTCTTCTTATTCAAGTTTTTTCAAACTTTCTTCTTCTACCTACTTCAGTCTTTCTTCTTCCTTCTTAGATCTTCTCGTGCCTGCATTTCCTCCCATTCCTTTCGTTCTTTCTCTCCCTTCTTCTTTTGTTCTACCTCTTGTTTCCTCTCTACTTTCTGCTACTTCCTTTTCCTTTCTACTCCCAAAGACACTTTTAGAATAGTTAGATCTGCTTTGAATTTGTGGCTTTTCTCTTGCGCTGGGTTGTGGGAAACCTTCCTCTTATACTTAATAATCACTCGAGAGAGCTCTTTTTGTGGCTTTGCTTCTTATGTAAAACTTTGTTTTGGAATTGCATTGGAAGGGACTGCATGATCCCCTGATGCATGTGGTTGAGAGGCATGATAGCGCTTCTTCATATTTTATTCCCCCCGCTTGACATAGATCCCATATGGCCAAACAAGGATATTGAGGATGTTTAGGTTTTGAAGAGGCATCCGGTTTTGCAACAGTTTCATGATGTATTCCTAGTATAGATTTCAGAGTTACCACCTCATAGGAAACTGGAATTTTCTATTGATTTGATGTCAGGAACAACACTAGCATAAAAGGCATTGTACAAGATGATCACTCTGGAATTAGTGGAATTGAATGTGTAGTTGAAGGAAATTCTTGACAAGGGATACATTAGGCCAAGTGTGTCACCCCCACACATTTATTGAGGGCCTTAAGCGCTTCAAAGGAAAGCCCATGAGTGCAACTTGGAACAATGCTCATTTCACGCTCCTCTGGGATCATACTAATGAAAATCTATTGTACCAAGCTTGAGGCTTTCCAATTTTGTGACTTCAAATTCTACGACCTTCAAGTTTTTAATATTATGTGATACCACCTACAAGGGAAGAGTAGGCCATGGTTCCTTCTTCTTCCTTTGTAGTATGATATTTAGACTTGTGACAAGATGATATGTAACCTCTTGTATGACCACTTTGTATGTAGAATGCCTGGGTAAGAGATGAGATGGTTTCTCGCAGCCAAAAACTCCAAGGTAAGTGCCATCTAGTGATGCAAACCAAAAACGATACTCATGGGTCATGACGACTTGGCTAGGGTTTCTACAACATTTTTCATGGTGGTTTCTACAGTCTTGATAGATAGCTCTTGGCCTTGGATAACAACGAAGTGATGGTCCAAAAGGATCACATCTCTTTCTCGACATCTAGAAACCTTTGTAAGTGTCTGGTAGGGCTACCCTAAATTTTCCATTATGTTTTTGCTTCATTTTGGTGTTTTTGCCTCTTAATGACACACTTATTTAGGGCTTGACAAAAATATTTGAAGCACATACTTTTAGTTGATTCTCTAAAATTAATGGCTTGTGCCTCGGTGTTTTAGAGTTTAGGCGATGAGTCTTTAGGAGTTCTTCCTATGGATTCCTCCTAGTCATTAAAGTGCCCTACATGGAAATTATGCTCTTATGGCCTACTTGTCAGCAGATGCTAGACTCTAATGGATTATTCACGAGACCCCTTAATGACATGGGAATATTTGGAAGGCTTGAAGGTTAATGAGGGCTAGTCAAAAGCAGGAGTGGGAGGATAATAGATTGACAAAAGTTGCTCAGGGGAGAAAGTAAAACAGAAGCATTCGCAAAAATCTTATAAGGCACTCTCAACCATGAAGGAGCTAACTCTTGGGATTGATGTGAACATGGACAAAGTAGAATATCTATCAAAGCGGTCCCTAGTGGGAAAATCTAGTTACATTTCATTGACACATGAGGAGATCCTGTCCTAGGTAAAAGAAATATGGAAACCCTTGGTGGGCTATACCCCTGTCGTAAGTATTCTAGTAAATAAATGGATTCATTTCCATTTTTTGTAGGAATCTGACCTTGAACTAATCCTTAGCATGACCTGTGTCATCAGTAGAGGAACCCTGTGATATCCCTTGGCCTGATAAATTATGTAATTAAATGTACATATTTGTCTTTTTGGTTGAAGTATGTTGGTCTAAAAAACAATTGAAATTTTAACTATTGGTAAATTATTATTGACAATAACTGAGTGTAAAGTTCTATTAAGATGTTTTATTTCTGTCTCGTTCAACAACATTGATTTGTTAGGTCAAAGGTACTACATTTGGAGACACTAGCAAGTGCCACGCATAAGTATGGAAAAATATAGAGGGTTTACAATTAAATGCAAAGTCTTTTCCACAAATGATAAGCCAAACCTAAAATTAATCCCACATTCAAAATATGATAACGTGATGATTCATTTTATAAGGTAAAGTATTATTTATCTGATGAAACCATTGATATGTGTGTGGTAAAGTGATATTTATCCTATGTAACCTATGTTATATGCGTAATATGTTCCACACTATTGTAAATGATGTTGGGTTACAAAAAAAGACATTAATATATTCCCATTAATTTTAATAGTAGTGGTAATAATGGTAGGGAGGATGAATCTAAAATATTACAAATTTTTCACAGTTTGAAGGTAGATTTAGACACCATTAAAACCAATCAAGAAAGATTGTCCAAAGAAAAGGAGGAGCAAAAAAATATCAATGGTTATATACTCAGAAAATTAGAAGGCAGAATCTAAAATATTACAAATTGTTCACAGTTTGAAGGTAGATTTAGACACCATTAAAACCAATCAGGAAAGATTGTCCAAAGAAAAGGAGGAGCAAGAAAATATCAATGGTTATATACTCAGAAAATTAGAAGGAAAAAGGAGTGGCAGAAGATCTGAATACACTCGTAGAAAAAGATCTAGAAGCGAATCTTCTAGCAGAACCAATTCCATAACTTCTAGTGAAAGCTAAACAAATGAGTCTAGTGAACAAGAAGAATAGAAATAAGGTAGAAGTGCCTCTATGCCTAGGAAAAGGAGGTCTACCTCTCAGTTGCATGGAGAATTTAAAAAGACTAGACCCCCTTATTTTTAGGGTGAATTTGAATAAGGAGCAGAGGCATGGCTCATTAATATGTCAAAATATTTTGATATTACCCAAGTAACCTGAAAGAAATATTGGCAACTTACAGTTGACTGGGAAGGAAACCTTATGGTGGGAAGAGAAAAAAGTTTTCAAGATGATTAGAAGTAATAACTTAACATGGAAATGGTTCAAGAAAGAATTCAAAAATAAGTATTTGACTAAGAGGTACTTTGATGAAAAGGCTAGAGAGTTTCATGAAATAAAGTTGGGTCAATCTACCATGGATGAGTTTGTTAATAAATTTATGAGTTCATTAATATATGTACCTTATTTGAAAGAGGAGAAGGCAAAACTATAGAGATTTATCAGCTATCTACCTTTTTCCTATAGAGAAAGAATTGAATTTGATAACCCAAAGACCATGGATGAGACCATCGGAAAGGAAAAGTTATGTTTCAATCAAAGAAAAAAAAGGAGAAATCTCTAAGGGATGGGTGGCAAAGAAACATGACATATTAAATACTAAGAGAAAGGGGTTTAAGAAACCTTTTTTTTTAAGAGTATGCAAGTAGGAAACTATAACAAAAATGTAATCCAACAAAAGAATATGGAGCATAAAGGAGGATCAAGAACAATAAACAAAAAATTCAGTGAACTAGTAAAGCCACCAATAAAATTCTAGGACTGTAATAAAAATCACTTATGGAGAGATTGTCCACAAAATCCATTAAATAAGAAAGCAACATTAAATAATATTCAAGAAGCATCTACTATAAATGATGTTTCCTATTACAAACCTAAAATCAGTGTTGCATTAGATGGGACACAAGCATATCATCAGTCCACCATGGTGGAAGTTCAAGGTAAAATTCTTGAAAAAGATGTATTTGCACTTATTGATTCAAGATCTACATTAACTTATATCTCCCTTGCTATAGTTGAAAGATGTAATCCCGTGAAAGAGAAATAAAGCAAGCCTTGGTTAGTACAATTGGTCACATGAACTAAAAGAAAAGTGACTGAAATAAGTAAAAATTACACATTAAATCTCAATGAAATGCATACCATACTAAATATGAGTATATTACCCTGGGGATCTTATGACGTTCTCATAGGTATGGACTAGTTGGAATCACATAGAGAAATATTAAATTGTTTAGAAAGTATTTTACCTGTATTGATGATAAGTGGGAAGCCTACATGGTCTCTGGAATACTAAGAAATACTTACTTTAGACGAATCTATGCAATAAAAATGAAGAAATATGCTAGAAAAGGATGTCAAATGTTGACTATCCAAGTGAAAAATATTTCTGATGACAATCTGTTGATGGGGCTAGAAGCCGCTAGTAAGGAGGGGGTCTCCTCGATGTGAAGTTCCAGTTAGACCCAACACTGTTTGGAGTAGGAGCCCCAACTAAAATACGAATAGTTACCAAAAATGATGGTTTGAAAGATGTGCTTTGACTGCAATAAGCACATAGAATGATATATGCATGACTTCAGTGATAACAAGTGTATGAACTTTGTGAAGTATCAAATTCAATGCATGAAAGGTTCCATCACATCAAACGAAAATAAGTGAGAACCTTGGAAGAAAGTAATAGTAGTGACTTATAAGAGACACATGAGCAATACAAAATAATCATTAGTTAACCTACAAAGTAGTTCATATGATAACAATGATCCTAATAGCATAAACAACATGCATCCAACAAGATACATACTAAATCAAACAAATTAGTTAATTAGAATTAGCATAAATGAAAAAACAAACATTGCAAATATATAAAGAAAAATCTTACTACATCCATGTCATATGCATGAAAACGTGCCAACTTTGAACTTCTTATTATAAAGTGAATGTTCCCAACCATACAATTACATTGATAAGACACTAACCCCTATTGAAAATGGCAACAAGAAATGCTAAAAATAGAAGTGTTAAAAATAGCACTGCTATAAATAGCAGTTCAGGTACTAGTATTGGACATAGCAGCAAGGAATGGAAAATGGAAGTGCTATAAATAGCATTGCTAAAAATAGCAGTCCAGGATAGATTCCTATTTTAGTTAGTCCCTGAACTAAAATAGTGAAGTAAAATTCGAATTTGATCTTAGCAGTTGTTTGTAAAATAATTAATTAATTAATTCACCATGAGTTAATTAGTTGTAGAAAATCAAACATGAAGTCTATGTGGGGACATGCAACAGTTTCTCTATTAATTGAGGAATTTATCCATCAGTTAAAGAGATAAGGATGAGTTGTAATATTAGGTTGTAATTAGTTGGCTCAGTTAATTGAGTCAAGTCTAGTTAGATTAATTCAAACAATTTGTTGAATTAATTGTGAGTTCAGTTAGTTAATGCTTGCATGCATGCAACTACTGCTCTTCAGATAATTGAATATTCTCTCATAAATAACTCATGCATGTCAATTCAGTCAGAGACCTAGTTGAGAACAAAGGAAGGGATAGTGTACTATCAGTTGGAGGATTTTTCCTATATAGGAAACTCATCCATGTAGAAGGAATTAATCTCCTTCACATTTGTGTAGTTATTTCTGAGCCAAGTGAGCTCTGTGAGGTGGGAATTTACACAAGTGGAAGCACTAGACCCCAGGAAAAACTGCATAAGGAAATAGGAGGCTTGGAGGGTAGAGGATAAAGTTTTGAAAGCCTTTGACTGTCTATGAGCAACATCGTTTGATTGCAGAGGGAGCAGGATAGCTTGTGAGCTGATTCTTTTTGTAATCTAAACATATTTCCACTTGTATGATAATATAGAGTTGAGGTTTTAGGCTGAGGCTTTCCCTGTGATATTTCTTCTGTGTTATGTGTGATTGATTTCTCATTCTGAATTATATGTGTTCTCTTGGTCTTGGTCAATTCGATTAAGCTTCCGCAAAGTGTTGTGGAAGTAGACCTTGTATTGTGTTTTAGTATATTGCATAATCTATTGATCTACAGTGGGAATTTCCACATGGTATCAGAGCTAGTTAATTTGTAGAAAAATTCTACATGGTATTAGAGCTAGCTGATCCATAGAGGAATTTATACATGGTATTGGAGAAAAGGTGATCAAAGTGGATAACAATATATGAAGAAGAGAATTCGAAGTAAAAAAAAAAAAAAATAATAATAATAATAATAATAATATAATAATAATAATATAATAATAATAAATAAAGTGGGCTGCGAGTTTTCAGAGCAGATCTGAAAATTTTTGTGCAAAATTTTCAGAAACAAATAGCATATTTGGATTCCTTGGGGAAAAATACCCAAATTCAAAAAAAATAGGCTGAATCAAAGTTCAGATGAGAGAGATATCGCTGATTTAAAATCAGCTCTTTTTCCAGAAAATTTCGTGGCGACGAGAAAGATGAAATAGATTGGTGTGCTAGCCAAGAACCTATATGCTCTTGAGGTTCAAGATGCATGCAAAGCCTTGAGGAGCAAGGCAAAGGTTAGATACTTGGTTGTTGAGAGGGAGATTAAATTACCTCTCAACATGCAATGCGAAAAGAAGTCTCACACAATTGTGGAGGAGCCACAATTGGTGAAGCAACTTCAGAAGGTTGTGGAGCAACCACAACTGGAGAAGCCGAGAAAAGACCGAGTGGAGGCATCCACTCATGCAGAGACCCCCAGTACGGGGAAATTTCGAGCTAAGTGGGCAGAGGGATCACGTGCATCCATACCTCCAGGTAGGAGGCGGGGCGATATAGAGTGATAGTGCCAAGAAGGCTGGAATAGGGGTAAGATCCTTGAGGTACCCAACCTCTTTGATTAGAGCTTGCTACGGGAGCCTCGATGAGGAGTAGCAGGACTAGATGAGTTGGTAGAGGTAGAAATGGATGAAGTGGCAGAGAGAGCTACAGTGCAGGAATCCCAAGACAGTGAAGAGCTAGCAGGCTGCAATAATGCGAGAGGCACAAGAGTGTTGCACCAGTGCAGGATGGCTCAGAGAGGTGTGCAACGGTGTGAGATGCATGGAGTGTTGCAGTAGCTTAGAGGTCACAGAGGGAGCACTTGTCAACAACATATGGAGCTTCAGCATTAGAGGATGTTTCTAGCCCAACAAAGAGGTCAGTCGAGAGATTTTTTTGTTTCTAGAGTTGTTGGAGTAACAACACTTGGAAGAAGTGTTGCATGTAGAACATTCCAGAGGTTTAGGATTGGGATTGAGTTGAATGCTTTTCTTGTTGAGAGTGAGTGTTGAAAGTGGCAACAAGAAATGCTAAAAATAGAAGTGCTAAAAATAGCATTGCTATAAATAGCAGTTCGGGTACCAGTGTTGGACATAGCAGCAAGGAATGAAAAATGGAAGTGCTATAAATAGCATTGCTAAAAATAGCAATTCGGGATAGATTCCTATTTTAGTTAGTCCCTGAATTAAAATAGTGAAGTAAAATTTGAATTTGATCTTAGCAGCTGTTGTAAAATAATTAATTAATTCACCATGAGTTAATTAGTTGTAGAAAATCAAACATGAAGTCTATGTGGGGACATGCAACAATTTCTCCATTAATTGAGGAATTTATCCATTAGTTAAAGAGATAAGGATGAGTTGTAATTAGTTGGCTCAGTTAACTGAGTCAAGTCTAGTTAGATTAATTCAAACAATTTTTTGAATTAATTGTGAGTTCCGTTAGTTAATGCTTGCATGCATATAACTACTGCTCTCCAGATAATTGAATATTCTCTCATAAATAACTCATGCATGTCAGTTTAGTTATAAACCTAGTTGATATCAGAGGAAGGGATAGTGTACTATCAGTTGGAGGATTTTTCCTATATAGGAAACTCATCCATGTAGAAGGAATTAATCTCCTTCAGGTTTGTGCAGTTATTTCTAAGACAAGTGAGCTGTGTGAGGTGGGAATTCACACAAGTGGAAGCACTGGACCCCAGGAAAAACTGCTCAAGGAAAAAGGAGGCTTAGAGGGAAGAGGAGAAGGTTGTGAGAGCCTTTGGCTGTCTATGAGCAGCATTGTTTGATTGCAGAGAGAGCAAGATAGCTTGTGAGCTGATTCTTTTTGTAATCTGAACATATTTCCACTTGTATGATAACACAGGGTTGAGTTTTTAGGCTGAGGCTTTCCCTGTGATATTTCTTCTGTGCTATGTGCAATTCATTTCTCATTCTCAGTTATATGTGTTCTCTTGATCTTGCTCAATTCGATTAAGCTTTTGCAAAGTGTTGTTGAGGTAGATCTTGTATTGTGTTTTAGTATATCGCATAATCTATTGATCTACAGTGGGAATTTCTAGAGCCCCAATAGTGGAACATGAAGCCAACACTTGCTTCTCCAAATAATGATATTCCTCCTATGCTAGACTATAAAAGCGAGGCTCCAAATCTAAACTTCCGGCCATTTACATGAGTTATGAGGGCTTATTTATAACAAATGAGATGACCCTTCATCTCCCTTTGTGACCTTTAAGCTTCCCTCATAACTCTTAGACTTCTTTTGTCTTTTCCTAATTAATGAATTTTCACATTCACAATTAACTCTTGAATTGTCACTTACATATTTTATTTCAAATATATAAAACAAAAACCCATATAGGCCTAAAATGGGTAGATCCTAATAAGAAAAGTCTAATAATACATACTAGATACATTAATCTTGAATTTGTGGAAACACTAGCTAGACAACTTTGACTTGTAATTTTGTGGTTACATATTGATGCCAAGCTTTGTACTGTGTGATTTTATCCTCAAACTTTTTAGGAAGGTTAGGCTGAAAACAGACTCTAGCTTCCATCACATCTAGGTAGATGGTTTTGGAACTAGTTTGTGCTTCTTTCTGTAATAAGAACAACTTCATATTAATCTTAGAAGGACCACCTATGGACTTATGCATGCTGTGTTTGTTAACCTCCAAGTCTTCTTTGGTAGTGATTTGCTTTAGTAGGTTCAAGTATTCCTTGATCTTTTCCCTGACCACATTTCTGCCCTTTTTTTATGCAAATGGCCTTACTGAGGGGACCTTGTGTGCTTGAATCAAGAAATCCAAACTATTATACAACTGTGTATAAGAAACCGATTTCTTTTGCATATCATGTAAAGGAACTACTTCTTTATGCAAGGTGACCAAATCCTCATAAACTCATACTGTCTCCCAATGCCTGGAACTCACTTTATATAGCTACTTGAATTTATTTCAAGCAAGAATTTGTGGAAGACATCCTTTGATTCTCCGCTTGGAGATGTTCTATTTGTTGCTTTGCAACTTCCAGATTCTTTGACATTTGTTTGTTTTCTGTCATCAGGAAATTTATATTTCCTTTTGAAGCAACTACAAAGACTAAGTTAGTTGCAACATTGGTCTGAGAATTCCTTCCAGTGTTAGTGATGATCACCCTTTCCATGTGAACGAAAGCAGGGTGTGCTAGATCATTTGGAAAGTGTTTCTTCCTTTCCTATACAATTATGTTATGGAGCTCATTAAAGGTTAAGCATGAGATATCCATGATCGGGTCATAAACTAGAGGAGAGACTTATTATTCACCATTTGGGGCTTGCCCATCTCTAGGGGGAGGTAGAGCTTGACTAATGATTTGTTCTATGTTGGGCATGAGGTAAACATCTTGGTTCTTCTCCCCTTGTTCTATTTCCACGTCCTAGGCTATTATCTTCTCGTCAATCTCTTGAAAAAGCTCTTGATCCTGCTTCTTCTTACTTTCTTCTTCTTCAAGTTTTTTCAAACTTTCTTCTTCTGCCTACTTCAGTCTTTCTTCTTCTTCCTTCTTAGATCTTCTCATGCCTACACTTCCTCCCATTACTTCCTTTCTTTCTCTTCCTTCTTCTTTTGTTCTACCTCTTGTTTCCTCTCTACTTGCAGCTACTTCCTTTCCCCTTCTACTACCAAAGACACTTTTAGAATAGTTAGATCTGCTTTGAATTTGTGGCTTTTCTCCTGCGCTGGGTTGTGGGAAACCTTCCTCTTATACTTAATAATCACTCGAGAGAGCTCTTTTTGTTGCTTTGCTTCTTATGTAAATTTCTTTTTTGGAATTGCATTGGAAGGGACTACATGATCGCTCGATGCATGTGGTTGAGAGGCATGATAGCGCTTCTTCATATTTTATTCCCCCCACTTGACATAGATCCCATATGGCCACACAAAGTGTAACTTGGAACAATGCTTATTTCACGCTCCTCTGGTATCATACTAATGAAAATCTATTGTACCAAGCTTGAGGCTTTGCAATTTTGTGACTTCAAATTCTACGACCTTCAAGTTCTTAATATTCTAAGATACCACCTACAAGGGAAGAGTAGGCCATGGTGCCTTCTTCTTCCTTTGTAGTATGATATTTAGATTTGTGGCAATATGATATGTAACCTCTTGTATGACTACTTTGTATGTAGAATGCCTTGGCAAGAGATGAGATGGTTTTTGGTAGCCAAAAACTCCAAGATAAGTGCCATCTAGTGATGCAAACCAATCTAACCTCTAACACTGAACTAATTATCTCAGACACATGCAAAGGACATATTCTTCAAAGATAATCTATAATAATACCTTGAAGAAATGATCAGCCAACTTTTCAAAGACTCCTATCTAGCTACATTTTTGCTAACAATCTTCAATAAATATGGATCGAAGGCTCACTAGGTGTCCATTTCCAATCCATGTCAGGGAGAGCATTGTGAGCGCATATATCATCCAATAGGTAGGTAGACATGTAGAATTTTTGTTTCTTGAGTTTTGGTGGATTCTTTGCCTTGTTCAAGTTGATATTTAGATGGGGATACATAATATTAGACCAATTGAATATCTTCCCCTGTGAGATAATCTGATATAGCATGTACACCCATCCTTCTTGTTGGGTGTGTGTTATATTCTTTCCATGACTAGCCCCATGCATGAAGTCGGGGGGTTAGAGGGGGGGGGGGGGTCACAGGGAGGATAGAAGCCCCCCTTATTGTGGAGTTTGAGGGGGGCGGTAGCCCCGCTCTATGGGTTTCGGGGCAACACCCCTGGATTTTTTTTTTTGGACCCTATATTATGTGGGTGGACCTACCTATGGTTTTGTGCATGGGTTTTGCACGTGGGTTTGGGCATGATGGTTTTTTTCCCATGGTACCTTGTAGATCTAGTCAATGGAACTACAATTATGTTCTAATCCAGGGTTAATGGATTGGGGTTTATGGATGCTTCGTCATGTATATATATGTATTGTAACATTGAAAGGAATATAATGAAAAATAAATCTAGTAGTCCCGATTTTGGGATCTAGGGGAAAATCTCCATGCATATCTATTTTATGTTTTATGCTCTCACCATTGTTTATTTTATGTTTTTAAGAATTCGTTTGCAGGTGATTTCTATACAGGGTTAAAACCTACATTTGGTATCGGATTTGTTTCGGCTTCAAGGGGACGTCTTTGCTGCTGAGGGGTTTTGGTCAGGCCCATGGTAGACCCTATTCAGTGGGAGATCTAAGGGATTGATTCTTGCGGTGAAAGAAGATGGTGAGCAGTGGAAAGGTAGAGATTGAGAAATTTATTGGTGTAAGTTTTGAGTTGTGAAAACTCAAGATGGAGGATCTGCTAGTGGATGAAGATTAGCGGATCACGGTAGATCTAGGTACTACACCAATTCCATCATTAGATGAAGACTAGATGAAGTTGGATCAGAAGGAAAAGAGCACAATATGGTTGTGTATCTCAGATTCATTATTGTTGAATATATCAAGGGAAGCTATGGTGAAGGCTTTGTGGGACAAGTTAGGGACTTTGTACCAATCTAAGTCTCTGGTGAATAAACTGTTCCTACTCCAAAAGCTATATAACCTAAGGATTAAAGATGGAGACTCGGTGACAGAGAATCTGAATGTCTTCAATATCGTGGTAAGGTAGTTGTTATCTATTGATATTAAAATTTTAGGTGAAGTTAAGTTCATCAGTTTGTTGTGTTCTTTAGGATAGTCTGGTTGTTGCAATAGGTAGCAATACAACTACCTTGAATTTTGATGAAATAGCCTCATCCTTGTTGTCAGAGGAGATAAGATAGAAAATTATGGGGAGACAGAATGGAGATGCCTTATTTGTATGAGGATGGTCCCATAACAAAAACAAAAATAAGTCCTCAAGTGGGAGATCTAAATCTAGAGGGAGATCTAAATCTCCAGGAAGACCTATAAATGTATGTTGGAAATGTGAAATGGAAGGGAACTTCAAAAAGGATTGTAGATCTAAAGCTCATGACAAAAGGAAAGGGATCTGAAGATGCTCCTTTTGCAAAGGCAAAAACCACCTCAGATGAAGGTGGGGATGTGTACTTGGCTTTTTCTTGAAGTGCACATGTAGATCATGAGGCATGGTTGATTGAATCAGGTACATCCTTTCATTTCACTCCCCATAGGGAGTGGTTCTATGAGTATGAGAAATATGATGGTGGTGATATCTTCGTAGGGGATGATAGGAAGGCTAGAATCGTCGGATGTGAAAAATTCAAGTTGAAGTTGCAAGGTGGAAGGATTAGAGCACTTCTAGGTGTTGCAAATATTCCTGCATTGGCCAAAATATTGTTTCTGTAAGAAAGATGGATGATGCAGGTGTAAAAATAGTGTTCGAGAAAGATACCTGCAAGATTGTTCGGGGAGTATTAGTATTGATGTGGGGAGTTCGGATTGGAACTTTGCACAAGATTCTGGGTAGTACTGTTATTGATGGTGCAACAATTCTTTGGTTCCTGGAAGTGGAGTAGAAAATCTTGTGGTCTTTGGAGAAAACACCATGCTATGGCATCAAAGGCTTGGACATATTGGAGAAAAGGGCCTTCAGATACCTCATGGTAATGGTATGGTAGAAGGTATGTCTAATTTCTCCCCAAATTTCGATTTCTATGAACATTGTGTATATGGGAAGAAAAATTGGGTGGGTTTCCCATCTGGTGCTAAGAGGGCGAAAGGGATATTAGAGCTTGTGCAAAGTGATGTGTTTGGACCTATTTCAGTTCCATCACTGGGTAAGTCTGTGTACTATATATCATTTATAGATGAATTCTCAAGGAATACATGGATATATTTCCTCAAGAATAAATCTGAAGTCTTTGACAGGTTTAAAGAATTTAAGACTCTAGTGGAAAACCAGATAGAGAAGAAGATAACGGTGCTGATGAAAAATAATTGTGGAGAGTTTTGCAAGAAGGAATTTGAAGAGTTATGTAATAAGTGTGGTATAGCATGGCAAAAGACTACTCCATACACACCTCCGTGAAACAAAGTTTCAGAAAGAGTGAATAGGACATTGATGGAAAAGGCAAGAAGCATGCTCAGTGGTGCTGGGTTAGGATAGGAATTCTGGGTAGAGGCAGTGGAGACTGCATGTTACCTAGTTAATAGATTATCTTCATTAGTGTTGGAGGATAAGACTCCACATGAGGTATGGACTATCTCTTTCACATATGAGGGTATTTGGCTGTGATGCATATGTACATGTTCCAAAGGAAAAAAGAACCAAGTTGGATAGTAAATCTGAAAGGTGCATCTTTGTTGGGTATAAGCATGGTTTAAAAGGTTACAAGCTTTGGAACCCAGAAATAAGGAAGGTTGTGTACAATTGAGATGTGGTGTTTATAGAGGTGAAAGATGTTATTGAGCATGAAGTCCTACGAATTGAGAAAATAGAGTTAAAGCTAAAGGAGAATAATTAGAATCTAAAGCAAAATATGAATCAGAAGATGAAGAGCCACAAATCCAACTGTGAGAAGATCAGTTTGAGAAATAAGGCATCCAAAAAGGTATAGTCCATCTGCTTTATTTTCGAACTTTGATTTATCTATTGCTGATGATGATCCCAAAACTGTCAGGGAGGCAGTAGATTAAGAGGATGGAAAACTATTAAAAGAGGCCATGGTTGATGAAGTGACATCTTTGCACAAAATGAGGTCTAGGATCTGGTGGAGTTGTCATCTTGAAGGAAATCCATTGGAAGAAAATGGGTGTTTAAGAAGAAGATGAATGTAGAAGTCAAGGTGGAGAAATACAAAGCTTGGTTGGTAGCAAAAGGTTATTCCCAGGTGTTGGGAATTGATTTTGGTGATATTTTTTCTCCTATTGCTAAGGTAGCTTCTATTAAATTACTTTTATATGTTTCTGCTACTTTTGATTTTGAGGTAGAACAAATGGATGTGAAGACAACATTTCTTCATGGGGATCTAGAAGAAGAGATCTACATAAAGCAACCTGAAGGCTTTGCGGTGAAGGGTAAGAAAGAACTAGTATGCAGGTTAAAAAAGTCTATGTATGGGATAAAATAGTTACCAAGGACGTGGTATCAGAAATTTGATAGATATATACAAGGACTTGGATTCACTGTAAATAGAGAAGATCATTGTGTGTATTTTAAATTAATTGGTGACCGTGTTATTTATTTGGTCTTGTATGTGAATGATATGTTGTTGATTGGAAATGACAAAGAAATTATCGAGGATTTGAAAACCTGGTTTTCCTCCAAATTCGACATGAAGGGTCTCGGTTTTGCAAACTATAATTTGGGCATGGAAATTAAATGAGATTGGGAAAAGAGGAAGCTTTGGTTAAACTATAGGAATTATGTTGAGATAATACTGGAGAGGTTTAATATGCAGGATAGTAAATCGGTGAAGGTACCTATTCCTGTAGGTGTAAAGTTATGTGCTAAACAGTGTCCCAAGACACATGAAGAGGAAGAGGACATGTCTAGTGTTACATATGCAAGTGCAGCTGGTTGCCTGATGTATGCAATGGTTTGTACTATATGAGACATTGCACATGCAATGGGAGTATTGAGCAGGTTTATGTCAAAACTAGGGAAGGAGCATTGGACAACAATGAAGAGACTTTTCAGGTATTTGCATGGCACTAGTGATTATGGTTTGTGCTACCAAGGAAGACCAGGATTGGATATATTTTTGGACATCTATGGCTTTGTTGATGCAGATAGGGCTGGGGATCTGGATCAAATAATATCTACAAGTGGGTATGTGTTTAACCTATTTGGAGGTGCAGTCAGCTGGATAAGTAAGAGACAATATATTATGGCACTTTCAACTATAGAGGCATAATACATTGTATCCATTCATGCAAGGAAGGAAGTAGTTTGGTTGCAGATATTGTGTTCAAGTATGGGGTTAGTACAGTGAGCTATAAGGATAGATTGTGATAGCCAAAGTGGAATTTTCATGGCAAAGAACCATGCATATGATTCGAAGATAAAGAACATTGATGTTTAGTATCACTTCATGAGGGATATGGTTGAGGACAAAAAGGTGTTGCTGGTAAAGGCGGACACTTTGAATAATACTACAAATGCATTGAAAAAGCCTGTGAATACTGAGAAGTTTTCTTGGTATAGAGAAACAATGGGCATTGCAAGGCTGGACCAATGAATAAGCTCTCTTGTGACCCCCCGTGTGAAAAATAAAACAACAAGTGGGAGAATGTTTGGTGTGTGTTATATTATTTACACGACTAGCCCCATGTGTGAAGCTGGGGGGTTAGAGGGGAGGCAGATATCCCCCCCTTCAGGGGGTTTGAGGGGGGTGGTAGCCCCCCTCTACAGGGTCTGGGATAGTGACTTGGGAAATTGTAACACCCTCCTCTCACATCCACCCAAGTGACCATGCCAACTGGGCTAAACATGAGACAAGACACTATTATGATTATATTTTAACTCTTATGTTACCTTAGGGAAGTGGAATCAACGGAACATCACACACAGTCATCCAACATCATCAACGGAACCCTCAGAAGACAGGTTAGCCACTTAGACAAACTATCCCTGGGTCCCACTATTGTTTTGGACCTTTGAGGCCATAGTCGCTCTCATTCCATGGGCAAGGGAGAAACCAAAGACCTAAAGTTGCTCCCATAAGAATAAATTCCAACGACTATGGACCGAACTTTCTTGTTCTATGCTAGCGACCCCATGATTTAAGTGACAATTTCAGGGCCAGAGCCCAGGCCACTTCCCAGAATGGAATGAAAGCTTGAAATCAAGAAAAGTACAGAGAAACAATGAAGAAAAAGTAATAAACTCAACAAGACCTTAACCAGACCCCTACTAGCCATGAGAGGCATTTCGTTAAACATATCATTGACTTGTAACCTACAAGTGTAAACATTAGAATTAAGTGTAGGGATCTCATACTTATCTGAAAACCACCATAAACCATTGTTTCCTCATGTCATTTGCTGCATATTCATGTATTAGGTCATAGACACATTATCCATTCATATACAAGTAAAAACATGTTAAGATCCATACATAGTTGCTGTCATAAAATGTGCATATAACCAACATAATGGAACAAAAATACAATAATCATATTGCCATGAAAATCCATATATACATCAGTACATTTACACATGAAAATCAATGGAATGAATTTTTCATTAGTCAATGCAATGAACCAACCGGTGATGGGACTACCACGTTCCACCCAACCATAGATTGGATGAGCCATGTCTCTCTTCAACCAATCACCCCCATGCCATATTCCAAGCATGAATGTGGGAATCATAGAACAAACAAAAAACACAATCAATGTGGATGGCACTAGAGTTCTCTGCCTACATCGTGAGGAATATGAGTGCCTCCTAGTGTCTCAGGCTTTACAATGCATCTGCAATTCAATCCAGGGATCACTAGGCCCTACACTGAGACATACTCTCTAGGCTTTACTATGAATTCCATCCTAGAATCACTAGTCCCAACAGAGAGAAAATCGACCTCTTGGATATACTGTATATCCCGCCATTGAGTGACAAGAATTCCTAGGCCCACCGAGGCACACAGTCTAGTTTTACCGCAAACCATAGTTTAGTTCAAGGGTTACTAGGCTAGTGTCTTTGTGCATCCTCAGTCTGGTTCAGAGACCACTACACCATGTGTTTGTGAATTCAGAGATCCACCCCACTCAGCTTTGAATCCAATCCGTCCATCCCACATAAATAGAATGAGAGAACCCATCTCATCAAAGCTATCAGGAAATGGCAAGGCTAGGATGAAAATATTGTCACACCTGGAAAAACCCTTTCCTTGATAGAAAATAAACATATAAAATCCCATGCATGCCAAATCTAGTACGAAAAATACACATGCAAGTCGATACTTGCAATATGGCTACTTGATCTTGCCTTTCTGTGCTTGATCTTTACTTCCTCTTGCCTTCTTTGTCTTTCTGGCTCCAATGCCAAAGTGCTCCAAGGAAACTCTAAGTGTCCAAGATTATGAGAGAGAGAGAATAATGAGAGTGCTCCAAAGATAAACTGACAAAAGGTTACTAGCTGATCCTCAAAAGCCTTTTTATGAATGAGGCCTCTATTTTCTTCATTTTCCTCCTCACATGAAACATGTGACCTTCCACCTCATGTTTCTCCTAATTTCCATTATTTTCATAAATAATTGTGCCAAAAATGCCATTTTTCTTTTCCAAAGGGTTAGGCATTGCCTTTGCCAATTTCCTTAGCCATAAACAACTAAATGAACACCCTCTAGGATGTCTTTCCAAACATCCAGCTTGGAATAAGTGTCCCATTCATCAATGGTTATTGTTTCTAATTTTTATTACATGGATTTTTCACCATGGATGTTAGAGAACCCTCCCCCTTTAGGGAAACCATCCTCGGTGTTCAATCACTCATTTACCTCAACAACTTGTTGAAAGAGGATATACTACTTATGGAGCTTTATAACACAACTCATTACGATATTTACAATGATCATCATGCTGAGTGCCAATCCACATGACATCATAACATCATGATAACATAATCACATGATAGCATAATAAAATGATAGCATAAACATAATGACATGACACCCATACCGCATAGTGGAGCTTTATATCACAAGTTGTTATGGTATATACATCCATACACATGGATACATATAGCAACATCACCATAAATATAGATACCAAAATAGATGCCAAATCATATACCAAAACATACACCAAACATATACTAGTCATCATATCTATGCGCATATCAAAACATCATATAACATAGATCAAACCATTATCAAGCATATATCGAACCACCATAAAGCATATACGAAACCACCATAAGAAAATACCAAACCACCATAAGAAAATACCAAACCAATGTAAGAAAATACCGAACCATCATAAGAAAATACCAAATCACCATAAGAAAATACCAACCACCATAAGCGAATACCAAACCAAAATGTCAAGTTTATTTTCCTCAACCAACAAACAAGGAAGGATACATGGCCCACATATGATCCACCATCTCCCATGTAGCTTCATCGGGCCCAAAGTGCGTCCATTGCACTTTAAATTGCTCAATTGTTTAGTGTTGATGGTGATGGACCTTGTTACACAGTATTTTGTCACCGACCTCGCATCCCCTACTCCCGAGTAAAGTCAGTCCCTGAATGGCATCTGTTCTATGTCATACATCAACAAATGCGTCCAAATATTCCAAATCATTCAAGAAGATTAAGAATTCTCTTTAATACTGAAGATTGACCCTTTTTACCCATGTTCCAAGATAGTCACAAGGCAACCTTATTCTACCTGTGATGATAACCTGGAGTGGACTAGAACGTCGCGACATCGTCGCAGGGGTACATCTGTTCTCTGCAACGGTCAGATTTTAGGGCTTTTCACAAGTCCTCAGTATACTTCTTGTGATGATAGCTCTGAATACACTGTTGCCCCATGACATCGTCTCTAAGTCCTAGTGTTTGACTTGCGATGACCTATATATGGCGAGTTAGTTCAAACATAATGCTTTTGGGTGGTTCTGGAACTGGTTGTTGGGTCAAGGAAGTTCACCTTTCCTCATTTGAGATAGTGGTTCTACCTTTTGAGAAACCTCCCTTGAAGATAAACTCCCTCTCCCTCATTTATGGAGGCTCCTCCTCTTATAAAAGCATTCCCCATTGCTATGATCAACGAGTTTTTTTGGTAGTGAGCAAATTAGCTAGTTCTTGGTGTTGGATTGATAGTTTGCAGTGTGAATTGCTAATAGTCTAGCAATTGGTTGTGGATTGCCTTAGCCTTATACTAGTGCTTTTGGGTGAGAGAGAGAGATATTAGCCTTTTGGGAGACCTTTTGAGAGTGAATGGTTGAGGAGACATACTAACTGGACCCTTCGAGGAAGCTTGCAACGTCAAGGCTTGGTCGTAAGCCTTTATTTTGCTCATATTAATACAATCAATGGTGATTTCCTATGTCATGTGTAAAATACATTTGATAGCTTATGGTTCCTTGACTCTGTAAGTGAATAGTTCATTGTTGTGCTCTATTATGTGTTCTATTGTTCTCTTGTGTTGTTTTAGGTGAATCGCTCATCAAGGAGAAGGAAACGATAACTGAAGCAACATAACAAATAATACATCGAACATTGGCATAAGGTAGGCTCTTTCAACGATGACTATTTAAGGAAATTAGCTGTTGTATTTGTCTTGTTGTGACTAGATCCACTTTAGGGCTAGAGGGGTTCCCTCCATCTGCAGAGGGAACATTACCTACATCATAGACCTTCCAACATCAGGGGATATCCCTGGTATGAAGTCCCAACTAGACCTCACATCGTTTGGTGTAGGAGTCCCATCTGGTATAATGGCCCAATTGGAAATATCTTAAATGTTTGCCTCAGCTCTTTCTTGTCAGCCCAAGAGAGTGATCTGCTTTGTCTTCGAGTAGCGAGGTTCATGTTCCTAGTGATTTCTAGTGCTACTTGTGTCAATGGTTATTTCACCACAGAGGGAGAGGGTGAGAGTGAGTCCCATGTCAGATGGGAGGAAGTCCCAACTCTGTTAGGAACACACAACACAATAAGACATGCACAACTTCCTAAGGAGCAGTCCATACAGATGCGACAATCACAACACACAAGGAAAGATAACAAGTACGACACACATCGGATGAGTCTATGTGAGTGCGATGGTCGTTATAGCAAGTTTACGTGAAAGGTCTGTTTGATGTCCGAGAGGGTAGCCAACATGGCGGAGACAACGTAACAACGTATACAACACATTTTCATTAACATATATGTATTACAACAAGTGAATAAGTTCAAGTGTTAAACACAGCTTAAAGCAACATGCATTACAAGTGTTCAATATTAGTCTTACAATAGTTACAATACATGTGTGAAAACATGTTGGCCTGTTAGCAGGCTTCTGTATTAAGCGAAAGTTCCAAGACACATCGTTACACCATACATCACTAACCCCGTGCATGGGGCATTGGAGCCACTACTTACTCCTTAAAGAAAATATTACAGACTCTCAAGGCTATGTGGGAGGAGCTGAGGTGAAAATTATTTTGCATGTACAAATGAGGGGGTGTTTATAGCCAAAGGTGAAACTGACCCTTGTGGTTGTTCGACTACCCTCATGACTATTTGTCTTCCATGACTTTTCAACTTTACATGACTCTTCATACAACAAGTGGGTCTCTTGGACTTCCATGTTACATTAATTGATTGACCGTATGGCCCATAGTAGAGATGTGGACGACATGACTCATGACATGAATCGACATCACAATGCCGGTACATTCGAGCTGCTGCTGGTGTACATGTTGATCTGTAGTGCTGCTAGGTGATGGATGTCCTCATGGTGTGTCACAGCTCTACCTTCGCATGGAAAAGTGCACAGGGTCTCAATGGTAGTTGGCTCGCTTGATGTTTCCTTCATACATTTCTCCTTGATTGTATGTTGGTAAGCTTGACAGGTTCATTCGTTCACGGAAGGTTCATGTTTGCTCATCCATCCGTCCACGAACACATATTTTCGTGAACATCCATTCGCGAGCACATCTCTTTGCATGCATCATCTTTTCATCCATTGGTGAACCTATCATTTTTCATGTGCTCCCTTCGTTCATCCCATTCCTCGTCGTGCCATGTTTGTTTGTGTATCTGTATCTGCAGTCACTCATGACGAGATGACATCAAATCCAAAAACCTCCTAGTCTACCAGGATGCATGATAATTTCAGATGTAGGCGACTGGGAGAGGTAACAAGGTTGTAAGGTGGGATGGAGGCTCTAGATACTACTGATGAAAACTGCACAAGATTCGTTGGGTAGTGAATATGGGCAATCCAAATCGATAGTGACTGTTTGCAGGGTTTGGCTCAGATGAAGGACAAAATTGCGCAGTTTTTGGGAGGAATAGTCTAGGCTATGGGAAGGCTAGGTAGGAAAAATCTACGCAATTTTCAGAACGAGGAGGTAGTAGGAGCTTGGCAGCCAAAACTGCAGAATTCTTGGAGGCAATTGGCAGCTGGCTGCTGGGACACTAGCAAAAAAAATTGCACAATTCTTGAGGGGAACTGGCAGTTAGTTGTTGGGCCACTGGCAGCAAAATTGCGCTATTCCTGAGGGGAACTGGCAGTCAGCTGCTGGGTCACTGGAAGCAAAAACTATGCAATTCCTGAGGGGAACTAGTAGTCAGCTACTAAGATCTTGGCAGTAAACACTGCGCAATTCGTGGGGGAAACTGACAGTCAGCTGTTGGTGCTTGGTAGCAAAAACTGTGCAATTCCTGGAGGGAACTGGCAGTCAGCTGTAGGGAGCTGCTAGTAGGAAAAATTGTGCTGATGCTAGGAGGCCGACCTATTGATCACCTCTGCCCAGTTTTTGAGCTGAGCGGACTATTGGGTAGCAAAGGGCTTGCTCATGAAAATTGCGCAGTTTTCCGTGTGAGTAGTCGGTCGACTAATTGGAGGGCTAGCTGGAAAAACTGCATAATTTTCTAAGGGGGATAGGGAAGGGCATTGAGTGTTTGTCCATTCTATTTGCACAATTTTTTTAGTCAGTGAAGTGGGCAAGGTCTGCAACCTCTATGCAATTTTTGAGGGGAGTCAGTCCCGTGGTGACTACCAGGTCAAACTCTCCACTTGACCAGCATGATGGTTGATTGGTTTGCTTACGGGTAGTGCAACTTGAAATGGCTTGCTTGGTGATCCTGCGTTGTTCTGGGTGACAGTCGATTGAGTCGATGGTGGGGTGATGGTCTGATTGTCAGAGGGGAGTCCAATTGTAAGAACTTCAACAAAATGACTAAGGGTGTGAATGAGTGAAAGATGCATATGTGATCTTGCAAACACACACTTACATGAATTGATGATGAGACGACTCAAACCATCCAGACACACATGCTCAACATGACTAACCAACGGTGTAAGCGACAAGCCCAAGACTTGTGATTGATCATTGGTTGACAGTGACGATGCTTGCGCAATAGTGTATGTGACTTCATGTGTGAGTGCGACCTATTTTTTCATAGCGAACACAACTTGTACACATGAAGCAAAGACCTTGAGCATGACCAAAACATGGTCGCAAGCATGACATTGACCTCAACATGCAAAAGCTTGGGTGAAATTATCAGGAAAGGTGGGTGTGAAGACTCACACGGGCTCATGGAATGACCCCAAGTGTGTGCAGTCATCAAGTGAAACTCTGAAGGGAGGCTCCAGAATTGGATGTAGGCCAAAATTTTGGAGGGTGGTTGTAGTTGCTACAACACTTGGTGACACACTAGTAGAACTCTAGCTTCTTTGTTTTGGTTCATTGTCAGCACAGGGCCTTGGTCTTTCGGGAAGTATTGAATCACTGTGCGGGTTACTTCAGGTTCCCCACTTACCCCATGGATATACATGGTTTATCTTTTTCCAACTCAGTAAAAAACAATCAAAATTTCAGCTTGATCATAGTGTTCTGAAATCAACAAGGGTAGTTTAAGCTCATGAGTTGAAAATTTTCAGAGTATAAGTTTTCATCTCTGGTGTTTCTTCACTGCCAATAGGCGTGGATAGTATCCTGGTGGAGTCGCACAACAACACATGCATTTCTCCACTGCCAGCAAGCCTGGTCAGTACCCCGGTGGAGTTGCATGCTTCACCTCTCCGCATAGGAAGCCTTTCTCTTCTTTGGCCTTTGTATTTTTTCAAGAGGGCTGTGCATAGGAACTTATTTATTTTTTGGGCAGAAGAGGGATCCTGAATTATTGAGAGCAGAAGAGATTTTTCCTTCAGAGAATCATGTAAGACCTCTGACATAGGTTTGCTCGTTTAGATTTTCCCCTTCTCTATTTCTACTAGTTGGATGAGCTTAAACACACAGAGAATAAGGCTAAGTACATGCATGGGGATTCCTAGTGTGGACATAGGCTCATGGTTGGAACAAAAATTCCCTTGCAAACTGTTCATATTTTTTGTCAAGACTTCATCAACCGAAGGTTATAACCAAGCATAGAGAAGATAGGCACAAGACTAGGAAAGTGCTGCAGTTTCACAAGTCTCTTCATATCTTAGCCACATACTCATTCAAAAGCCAAAACATAGTAGATGGAAGCACTTATTTATGGAAAAAAAAATAGTAAGGCATTAAGCAACTCAAACAAACGAAAAAAAAAAATAGTAAGCAAAGAAAACAAAGTGAAAACAACAAGCAAGCAAAGCAACCCAGTCAGCAAGCAAACAAAAATGCAAATCAGAAAGGAAAGACAAGCGTAAATGAAAAAATTACTCCTACTCCTACGTTAAATGACCAAGGTTACATGAAATGAAATTTCTAGTGAAGCCATTGTAGGTATACCCGACCTATGGTCACAAAGATATGAACGATTAAAACAAATAAAAATAGTGTGCAACAGAAAAGGAAAAAACTTGACAAACTTGCACATGAGAGAGAAGGTCTCGCCTATAGGCGGAAGAATGTGTTACAACCACCTGACACACATGCTTACCTCTTTCATGACTACCTTTTTTAAAAAAACTTCAGAGGCCTCTTGTGAGTGTGTGTTTTCTGCACCACTTTTCCTAGCTAGTGTGAGGAAGGATTGAAGCTTCTTACCTACAACACAAGTCACCAAGTAAGATTGTTCTAGCCATTCAGCGATTGGATCATAAAATTCGTGATGGCTGTTTTGAAATATTTGTGATCTTTTAGAAGAGGGATTCCTGATTCGAGAGAGGAGATAAAAATAGGAATCTAATACTGATAGATAGATCTAGTCATTCTCATTAGTCAAGTCAAGATAGTGAGGGCCTGCCATAGCCATTGGCGTAGGCCGAGGTTCCTCACTTGCTTGACAAAAATATAAGAATAGATATGTTACATGCTGAACATCATAGTGCATGGAGTGACTGTCATTAGTTGTATTGTTGGCAAAATGATAAACTGCATGACAACCACCCAAGATAAAAGAAAAATCAGACCAGTCGGTTGAGATGTTGGATTCCCAGTTTGACATGAAAAAAGAAACTTTTTGAACAATCGTGTGAATTCTCTAAATGAGAGAACCAAGTTTGTTGTATGCTAGACATGATAGAACACCCACCTTAAACTGGTGAAAAAGTGTGCAGGCATCATGGTAATCACATAAATGTAGAAAGGATTCCAGCACTGTGAATGTGTGAAACTGGTTGGGGTGTGGTGAAATGAGAGTAACTTGATTCGTGTGATAGGTTATGAGCTCGTCATCACACTGGGAGATTGCTAATGTGATGAGTGGGCAAATTTGATGTGCAAAATTTGCAAAAAGACCAAGGTGATGATTACGAGAGAGAACATCCAATAAGTATGATTTCGGATAAAGATAGTCTTTGAGATGAGAAACTTCACTATCCCATGATTGAATGAGGGATGGACACTCCCAACCTAAATTAGATGTAGGAGAGGTGCATGAAGATGGACATGCTCTAACAGATTCATCGATTCTATCATTAGTGTGAATCTAAAATTTTGAAATATCACAACCAGAATAGTAAATATTCTTTACACAAGGATCCACATTGAGTGCAACCATGTAGATATATGGATTGTATGTGAGAAACTAGATCTAATTTGGTTTGGCATGCTTACAAGAGTCACGAGGTCTTGACATAACCATCAACATATGTTGAAGTGCCTCAACTCCCTGGCACGTCCTGGAACTTTCGAGAATTGAAAAATTGCATTTTTAGATGTGAACCAGATCATGCATGGCTTGATGATGGTTATTGTTACTGATTTCAAAAATGCTTTCAGGATGATAGCCATCTCTGTCACAGGCTTAATTAGAATTTTCAGCAAGCTGACTTGACGTGTTGTCTTCATGCAACACACAAGATGATGACAAGTGGGAAGAGTCCTATGTGTTGAGGCTATTTTCATCGTGGGAAACCTCATTGCCTTGTGTCGATCAAGGAGATAACTCATGGGATGAAGAAGCAAGAGAACGTGGAATATATCCGATGTATGTTGATGCGCTGTGAATGATAGGACACAAGGGAAAGTGAGGTGTAGAGGAAGCTTCGATATGGATGTATGCTTTGACTAGTGTGCATTGCATATTTGAGTTAAAGTGTGCACGAGATGAAAATAGATCATATGATGTGCTTGGGTGTTCATCACAACATACGGAAGCGTGGGAATGATGACAACCCAAGACTGGAGGTTGATCGAAAAAATTGATTGTGCATGATGTTTCACCAAGATTAATGGATCGAGAATAGATCAATAATGGAGGCTCAATGTTTTGAGAGGAATTGATTATATCTTAACCATCTTGATCCTCCATTTGTATGGTGAGACTGCCTTGCCCATGATTGTAACTTGAGCTAGCAACTCGAGAATCAAGAGAGTGCGTGCAGCTAGCTTGTGAAGCAGATCACTCAAGCGAGTCATGGTGCAAGGAGTCATGGCTTGTAGATCATGGATGATCGCAGAGATGCAGATTAGACTCAAGACTTGGGTTATGAATGATGATGTCCTCTTACGAAATGGAGGGATGAGTTTTTTCCATAGGCTTTCTGAACCATTCTATAATTTCTTCCATTGGTGTGGGAGACAGCTGAGTAGATGGATTGGGAACATGCTACGCAAATTTCTTATCTTTGCAATCACTACGAGGGGGTGCCCACTATACAGATTTCTTATATTTGTGGTTGCTGTGAGGGGGTACCCTCTTCAAGACATGAGGTGTCTCGTGATCTACAAGAGTTGAGGAAGAAGGAAAATCCAAAGGTTCAACATTTTGGGAGACATGAACCAAGCATTTCAGCTCTTGGCTCATGAATTCAAGGTCCGCAAACCGTTCAAGAATTTCATGACATAGGTGAAGGAAGTGGGTAACAAAGTCCTTAATTGATTTGCTAAGCTTCATTCTTAAATGAGAGATTATTTCATAGACATATTGGTGGTCACACTCATCGAAGGCTTGATGGAGCTCCTTGAGGAAAGTGAGAAGGGAACGGACGGAAGCAGGTAGCAGGGTATGACACCACCGATTAGCATGACCTTCAAGGGTGAGGAAGAATAGTACACAAAAAATCTCATCACTATCGATTTCATGAGATTCATAGAAATGAAGAAAATCATAAATGTGCTCGGTTACGGACATTCTGTCCTCACCATCAAACTTTAACATGGTACATTAAGTACTGCACTAGTGACTTGGTGGCATCATTAGTGGACACTTAGATTGCTCTAAACAAGGAATGCAGTAGGCCTATGTCCGAAACATAGTCGATAGTAAGGTTCAAGGAAACCGTGATAAGGATTGTTGACACACCCTGGGAGGTGGATCAAAGACTAAAGTGTTGAATCTACGAAGCCAATATGAATTTCATAGACAGTCAGCACCACGACTAGTTTATAGCTATGCTCTTGTCTCACTTAAGGATTTCTCTGTCACAACAAAATAAGAATGTAGGTGGAAGCATTGGAGAATGCAATGAGAGTACATGAGATGCCTATCCAGGATGTGATGTTGGGATTTCAACAGATTCATGCAGAGTTACAAAACCTCTGCTTAGACTTTCATATATTGAAGAAAGAAAAAGTGGCTTGGCTGGAAGTGCACGAAGAAGTTTGGTGCCTCAAGTGTAAGAAACAGAGACATGATAAGGATCATTTCCCTGTTTTCGTAAATTATGTGGCAGGAGGATGGCACATGACTTTGAGGATGGAAGCCCCACTAGGACCAAGTACAGGGCCCACACTGTGGTATGCTATCTATCAAGTAGTAAGAAAACATGTAACAGACAATTGCCACTTACTGCAAAAATTTGTACAGACGCCTAAACAGTTATTATGCAACTACTGTAAATCAGTAGGCCATGATGAGTGTAACTATCGTAGCTATGAATTAATGATGGAAAGAACACTCATGTATCAGATGCACAAAAAAACTCGACTTCTGGATCAAGGCGTCAAGGGAGCACACAGAGGATATAAGGGACGTGGATGAGGCCAAGGAGGAGGGGGACTTGGTAGAGGTCGAGGTCAAGTTATTTGCTATAATTGTAGAGTTCCAGGGCACTATGAGTGGGAGTGTACGAGCTAGACATGCCTGTCATGCTGGTATTGTACTCAGTTTGACCATGCAATGGAATAATTCCCTATATTGATAGCTAAAATGCAGGAGAAGAAAGTGCAGCCTCAACAGCCTACCCAGAACTTGCAAATGATGAGGACAGAGCCTCATGAAGAGGATCCCAATGTTGGGTTGTGTTATATTCTTTCCACATAGTTAACAGGGGGTTTGAGGAGTACCCATAACTCCACTTTATGGGGTCTCGGGCAGCGCCACGAAAATTTTTGGTTTTGGACCCTATGTTAGGTTGGGCGGACCACCTATGGTTTTGTGCATGATTTTCGCACATGTTTTTTTGGACGCGTTGGTTTTCGGTCCATGGTATTGGATCGATGGTTTTTTGGTCCATGGTATTGGACGTGATGGTTTTTTGGTGCATGGTATTGGATGCTTCGGCATGTATAAATATGTATTGTAAAATTTAAAGGAACATAATGAAAAATCAAGCTGGTAGTCTCAGTTTTGAGATCCAGTGGAAAATATTTGTGTATATGTGTTTATGTGTTATGCTCTCGCATTTTTATTTTTCCTGTGATTTAGAATTCGTATGCAGGTAATTTCTGTACGGGGTTAAAACCTACATTTGGTTAAGAGCTGTTTTGGCTTCAAGGGGACGCCTTTGTTGCTGAGGGGTTTCGCTCGGGCTTGTGGTAGACCCTGTTCAGTGGGATATCTGCAAGATCGATTCTGGTGGTAAAAGAAGATGGTGAGTAGCGGAAAGATAGAGATTGAGAAGTTCAATGGTTAGAGTTTTGAGTTGTGGAAACTCAAGATGGAGGATCTGTTGGTGGATAAAGATTAGTGGATCGCGGTAGATCTGGGTACTAAACCAACGAGAGTGACCGATGAAGAATGGAAGAAGTTGGATCTGAAGGCAAAGAGCACAATACGATTGTGTGTCTCAGATTCAGTATTGTTGAATGTATCAGGGGAAGCTACGGCGAAGGCTTTATGGGACAAGTTAGGGACTTTGTACCAATCTAAGTCTCTGGTGAATAAACTGTTCCTGCGGAAAAAGCTGTATAACCAGAGGATGAAAGATGGAGACTCGGTGACAGAGCATCTGAATGCATTTAATACTGTGGTAAGTCAGTTATTATCTATTGATATTAAAATTTCAGATGAAGATAAGTGCATCAGTTTGTTGTGTTCTCTACCACACTCGTGGGATAGTCTGGTTATTGCAATAGGTAGCAATGCAACTGCTTTGCAGTTTGATGAAATAGTCTCAGCCTTGCTGACGGAGGAGATGAGACGGAAAAATATGGACAACCAGAATGTTGATGCCTTGTCTGTACGAGGACGGTCCCAGAACAGAAACAAAAATAAGTCATCGAGTGGGAGATCTAAATCTAGAGGGAGATCTAAATCTCCAGGAAAACCTACAAAGGTGGTGTGCTTGAAATGCGGAAAGGAAGGGCATTTTAGAAGGGAGTGTAAATCTAAAGCTCCTGATAAAGGAAAGGGATCTGATGATGCTCCTTGCAGAGGCGAAAACCACCTCAGATGAAGGGGGGATGTGTACTTGGCTTCTTCAAGTACACATGTAGATCATGAGGCATGGTTGATTGACTCCGGTGCATCCTTTCACTTCACTCCCCATAGAGAGTGGTTCTGCGAATATGAGAAATACGATGGTGGTGATGTCTTCTTAGGAGATGATAGGAAGGCTAGAATCATTGGTCATAGAAAAGTAAAGTTGAAGTTGCAAGGTGGAAGGGTTAGAACCCTTCTGGGCATTCTGCATATTCCTGCGTTGGCCAGAAATCTGATTTATGTAAGCAAGTTGGATGATGTAGGTGTAAAGACAGTGTTCGAGAAGGATACCTACAAGATGGTTCGAGGACCACTGGTATTGATGCGGGGAGTTCGGATTGGAACTCTGTATAAGCTGCAAGGTAGCACTGTTGTTGACAGGTGCAATAGTTCTACGGTTCCTGAAAATGGAGCAGAAAATCTAGTGGTCTCTGGAGAGAAGACCATGTTGTGGCATCAAAGGCTTGGACATATTGGAGATAAGGGCCTTCGAATACTTCATGGTAAAGGTATGGTAGAAGGTATGAGTAATAGCTCTCTGGATTTTGATTTCTGTGAAAATTGTGTATATGGGAAGCATAATCGGGTGAGTTTCCCCTATGGTGGTAAGAGGATGAAACAAATATTAGAGCTTGTGCACAGTTATGTGTTTGGACCTATGAAAGTTTCCATTCACTGGGTAAGTCTATGTTACTATGTATCATTTATAGATGACTTCTCAAGGAATACATGGATATATTTCCTTAAGAATAAATCTGAAGTCTTTTGACAGGTTTAAAGAATTTAAGGCTCTGGTGGAAAATCAGACAGAGAAGAAGATAAAGGTGTTGAGGACAGATAATGGTGGAGAATTCTGCAGCAAGGAATTTGAAGAATTCTGTAAGAAGGGTGGTATAGCACGGCAGAAGACTACTCCATATACACCTCAGCAAAATGGAGTTGCAGAAAGAATGAACAAAACGTTGATGGAAAGGGCAAGAAGCATGCTCAGTGGTGCCGGGTTAGGACAGGAATTCTGGGCAGAGGCGGTGGATACTGCATGTTACTTGGTCAACAGGTCACCTTCATCAGCGTTGGAGGATAAGACTCCACAGAAGTATGGACTGGTAAGAAACCCTCTCTTTCACATCTGAGGGTATTTGGATGTGATGCATATGTACATGCTCCAAAGGAGAAACGAACCAAGTTGGATAGTAAATCTGAAAAGTGCATTTTTAATTGGGGATAAGGATGGTTTAAAGGGCTATAAGCTTTGGAACCCAGTAACAAGGAAGGTTGTGTACAGTCGAGATGTGGTGTTCAGAGAGGTGAAAGATGTTATTAACATGAAGTCCAACCAAAGGAACCTGTGAAGATAGAGTTTGAACTAAAGGAGGAAGAATCAGACTCTGTAGCAGAGGAGGAATCAGAAGATGAAGAGCCACAAACTCCAGCTGTGAGAAGATCAGCTCGAGAAAGAAGGCAGCCAGAAAGGTATTAGTCCATCTACTTTCTGCTCAAACTTTGCTTTGTCTGTTACTGATGATGATCCCAGAACTGTGAAGGAAGCAGTGGATTCAGAGGATGGAAAACTCTGGAAAGAGGCCATGGTTGATGAAATGGCATCTTTGCACAAAAATGAGGCTTGGGATCTGGTGGAGTTGCCGGCTGGAAGGAAACCCATTGGCAGCAAATGGGTGTTCAGGAAGAAGACAAATGCAGAAGGGAAGGTGGAGAAATACAAAGCTCGGTTGGTAGCAAAAGGTTATTCCCAGGTGCCGGGAATTGATTTTGGTGTAATTTTTTCTCCTGTTGCCAAGGTAACTTCTATTAGATTACTTTTATCTATTGCTGCTACTTTTGATTTTGAGGTAGAAATGGATGTGAAGACAACATTTCTTCACGGGGATTTGGAAGAGGAAATCTACATGAAGCAACCTGAAGGCTTTCCGGTGAAGGGTAAGAAAGAACTAGTATGCAAGTTAAAGAAGTCTCTGTATGGGTTAAAACAGTCACCAAGGATGTGGTATCAGAAATTTGATACATTTATACGGGGACTTGGCTTTCACCAGAAGCAAAGCAGATCATTGTGTGTATTTTAAATTAATTGGTGACCGTGTTATTTATCTGGTCTTGTATGTGGATGATATGTTGTTGGTTGGAAATGACAAAGAAATTATCCAGGATTTGAAGACCCAATTGTCCTCCAAATTCGACATGAAAGATCGCGGTGCTGCAAACTATATTTTGGGCATGGAAATTAAAAGAGATCGGGCAAAGAGGAAGCTCTGGTTAAACCAGAGGAAGTATGTCGAGACAATATTGGAGAGGTTTAATATGCAGGATAGTAAACCAGTGAAGGTTCCTATTCCTGTAGGTGTGAGGTTATCTGCTGAACAGTGTCCCAAGACACAAGAAGAGGAAGAGGACATGTCCCATGTTCCATATGCAAGTGCAGTCGGTAGCTTGATGTATGCCATGGTCTGTACTAGACCTAACATTGCACATGCAGTGGGAGTATTGAGCAGGTTTATGTCAAAACCAGGGAAGGAGCACTGGACAGCAGTGAAGCGGGTTTTCAGGTATTTGCGTGGCACTAGTGATTATGGTTTGTGCTACCAAGGAGACCAGGACTGGACAGAGTGTTGGATATCCGTGGCTTTGTTGATGCAGACTGGGCTGGAGATCTGGATCAGAGAAGATCTACAAGTGGGTATGTGTTTAACCTATTTGGAGG